>JAQIWF010001783.1:0-10810 GCA_034694965.1 Ceratozetes gracilis
AATTTTACCAAGATAGACTCTCTCTATCTCTCTCTTTCTTTCTCTCTTTTACTCTCTCTCTCTCTCTCTTTCTTTCTCTCTTTTACTCTCTCTCTCTCTCTCTCTCTTAGTTAAAGAATGTTCAAAGGTATCATTAATTTGGCAACAATTATATTTATTTATGATCAATGTCATTTATGTAATTTGCTCTGAATTTCCCTTTATAAAATCACTTACCGGTGCCTAAAAGAACCATAAAAGGCAACGCTTTTTTAGGAAGAGCTCCGGAAGGAACGTAAGTATTCATTGCCATCTCAACTCTGGTCGCAAAAGTCTGTCACATATTAACCAATTCTTATCTCCAAAAACAATTCATTCGTTGGTTTAATAAGGAATTCATAATTGTTTTTATAAAAAATTAATTTAAACTTTCGTTTAAATTAAAATTCATTTGAATTTAAAAGTTTACACTTAATTGAAAAGTGTTGTGTGTTTTGCCTTTCATTCCTTTGCTTACATAATATGAACGCCTCTGCAGTTAAAATGGTTACGGAATTAGGGATTGAAACACAAAATTAAAACTACTATTTCTTAATCTCATTCATTGATCTTATTTTTAATCAAAGCTGACATCAAATTCAGAATTAATCAAAAGGTTTGCGAAATTGGATAAAAATTTTGGACAAAAGAGATTAAATGATTTATACTTTTCATCTCAACCTCCAACTCGTAAAACAATATCCGAGGGAATAATTTGCATTTATTTGTCGATAATTTTATGTTAATTCAATTAAAATGCGTTAAAAGGTGTCAAATGTATCGATAGCTTTAGAGTCCATTTTTGGCGAATGAGTTGTAATAAAAAAAGACTAAAAATTGAGTGAATTATGGCTTTAATTGAAAATAAATGAGTTTTGGTTTAAAGTTTGGTTGCATTGATAGCATCGGTGGACTCCTCCTCCGCATCCAAAAAGTGTAACGTTGTTAGCGGTCGGGTCAGAGATTCTCGTTTGGGACTGTGTGGTGACGTCATAGTGAGTGAGGGCTGTGAAGGGGAGCACTGGT
This sequence comes from Ceratozetes gracilis, assembly GCA_034694965.1. NCBI lineage: Eukaryota > Metazoa > Arthropoda > Arachnida > Sarcoptiformes > Ceratozetidae > Ceratozetes > Ceratozetes gracilis. Next base: position 1,045 of record JAQIWF010001783.1, read on the forward strand.
TGTGAGCGGCTCTAAAGCGACTCAAAACAGACTCAACGACGCGTTTGCAGCAAAAATGCAGTGATTTTTCAAAATGCGTTCCAAAAGCGAGTCAAAAGAGTGGCTCCCATTGAGAGGGTTTATCCTAATGTGTGCTCAGAATGGAAGGCATTTGATTCCTGGCTTATGAGTGCAATAGTGTTAACACTGTCTCATATGTGAGGTTTGAGTCAGTGCTTCAGTCAATGCTTATAAGCGTTTTGTGAGACAAACCTGAATGTTATGTGAGTTTGTGTTGTGAGAGATATCAGTAAAAAAGTGCAATCAGTTGTTGTTTTGGACACTTAACTCACTGAACAACTTTAGACACTCATCGGTGAAGACATTTAGTCCACAAATGTTTTCAATTTATTGTTAATTACTTTGAATTTAATATTAGTTTTCATTCATTTATGAATCCGATGTCAAACACAACAAATGAAATGTATTTTAATATAAATAATATATAAAAAGTCAAATCAAGTCAATTGAATCAGAGTTGGGCTCAAATCAAATCATTTGTTCATTCAATCAAATCTCTAAACATTAACCCGAAGACAATGGGAGAGAACAGCAATTCCTCGACAACTACTTCATCGACAAATAATAACATTTCGATGCAATCGACGGCTGACTATTTGGCACAACTCCTCAAAGACCGCAAACAGTTGACAGCCTTTCCCAATGTATTCCTCCACATCGAGCGCCTCCTCGACGAAGGTATGTCGAAGAATATTATCTTTGATTTAATCACTTCTTTGTTATGTCTGTAAGTCCTTTAAATTGTCGTCAATTGGATCTGATTTACGATTGAATTGAACCAATAATTTGTTTGTTTGTGTTTATAATGTATTTGTATTTGTCTTCAGATCACAAGTCGTGTGCCTTTGAGTGCCATTAAGTCAAGGATTTTCTCTTTAATTAGTTTTAATTGGTTTATGTCTTTGATTTGATGTATTCCTCTGGAAGTGCTTTGGGAAGAAGTGTTGGTTTAATGCAATAATTGAATGGCTTTTAAACAATGTTTTTGTTTGTGATTTAGTTTTGGGTTTAAAAATAGCCGTAAAATTGAGATTTTGTCTCTCTTTGAGCACAAGTCTCGCTCTTGTCTTAAGTCCATAAATGCTGTCAACTATTCATTTGAGGCCAAACTTCTTGTCTCCCAAATGCAAACTCTTTGCACAACAGTTTCAAAAGTATGCAAAAAATGGCAATATTTTGGCCAAAAATAGCAAATTTATGTCATATGTGTTGAATGGCGACAAAAATCAATTTTTTTGAGCCATTGATTGATTTCAATAACAATTATTTGTTAACATTTGGTGTTTTGAATGTTGAGGCGTGTCATCAGTGGTGACCCCAACACAGCATAGCATAACTCCACTGCACTCACACAGCACTCGCCCACAGTCTTCAAGTTTAAGACTCTTCTAGTGATGTCTTGGAGTTCCTGTTATACAATATATGTATGCCTTGAAGTGATTTCTGGTTTTAATTTTGTTTCTAATACTTATATTTCGTAATATATTTCTCTCGGTCTTATCTGCACCCCATATATGCCCCCACACGGACTGCCTGTGCTCTCACTGTCTCAGATGATCCCCCTTTTCACTACTTATTCACTCTGGTGTTCAACTCAGTATTTTTTTATACCTCTCCTCTAATCTCAAACTCATTTTCCTTTTCTTCATTAAACATAAAATCTGTGCACAAAAAGTGGTAAATCTTAACAAACCGGTGATTATATCCGAAAAATGATAACTTCTTCCTATTATTTATGCCTTAAATTAATGTTTAGAAGAGTTTCTAAGAGTTTGCGATCGATTTTTAGCCATTGTTTAAACGAAATAAATTTCAGCTGATTTTTGTCGCTCTCTTTAATTTGATAACATTTTTTCATTTCTCCTTCTCTTTGTTATCTGAAAGCGCTCTAAACATAACACAAATTACTTTATTATTGAAATTAAATATATTTTTTTCTCAATTTATATAAACGTTGAATGCGTTGGTGTTTCACTCATTTCACTCAATTATTGCATAAAATCTCTCCACAAAAGCAAAACCTTATCCTTCGTCCGTCTCCTACGGATTGAATTATGGTTTTATTTTTTAGAAATTGTTTTTTACTCTATTTTCGACATAATTTTCAGATTAGTTTCTCTTTTTTCCAAACATACTGTTTGTGAACTTAATTCAAATTAACTTTTTTTTAATGACTTTTTCATCATTTAAATGCATAAAATTCAAGGAAAAGCCTTAAAAGACATATATTTGGAGAATTGGCTTAAAATGTATTGCTTTGAGTCAATGGTTATGTGTTTGCGCTTAGAATACAATTAATTATGTATTTAGTGTTTGGTGTATATTATCGGATATATAATTCTTGAGTTAATTATGATTTAAATATAATTAAAGTGTGGTTTAAAGCACGCAATTTGTGAGCTGTTGATAGCTAAATGAGGGACCGGTCGTCTCACACAGAATATGCCAACCGTTGAAGGCATTGATGCGATTAAGAACTCGAAACCCTATTTTCGCTGTACTTTGAGAACACTTTCAATTCATTTCTCAAATCTATTTTTTATTGTCGTTTAGTTTATTTGTTGGGTTGGGTGCGAATCGCACACAACTGTTGAATTACAATAGAGTTGAGCACCAGTTCCCCCAAAGTCATTGTTTACGGCCTTCTTCCTAACGGTGCAGTGCTTTTGGGCTCTAATATGTCATTGTTTTCTGGTCTAATACAACCGTAACGCCAATTAAGCCGAATGTCTGACACACCCACCCGTTATTCCAGTGCTTATAAGTGGTTGTGAGCTCTTCCAACACTTTATAATTTGTTTGCGGTTTTGCTTTAAATTATTTAATTTAATTGTAATTCAAATGCATTTTTATTATTCGCTTCTCTCATCACTGACTCTATTCTTCAGATTTGAGTTTTCATTTAATAAACTCATTTTTATCGCAATTCTCCCCCTTTTTAATCCCTAAATTGTGGGAAAAGTCGTGGCTTTACTTTCATCGTTTTGTTCAAAATTTCCCACTCTTTTTGTCTCAATTATCAGATTATTATTCTGTTCTTATAATTGATTTATTGGATAATAAGTAGAATGAAAAGGCATTAGTTGTCACACATTTGTGTTGATTGCAGAGAATCTATTCAATAGAAAGAAAATGAAATAACTTTTTAATGTTTTTTATTTAATTGAATCATATCTTTATTATTGTAATCGAAATGAAAGGGAAAATTGTAATAAATTTTTGTCATATTTTGTGGCTTTTCTTCATCTAATGATTATTATTATTATTATTCTATTATCTTCTCTTATATTCATATTATAAAGTATTGTATAAATCGTTTGCAGTAATGATTTGATTGCATTATATTTTGTTAGGGCTTTAGAAATGCTTAAACAACTTAAGGAACAGTTATTAATGTTTTGTTAAAAAGCAAGATATGACTGATTAATCTTAAGTACATATAATCAGTTTGATTGACAGCTCTGTCTATTGAGTTATTCATAGGATTAGATGCGAATCCATTCATATGAAGTGATAACAAAAGATGTCTTTGAAATCGGTCGCACTCTTGAAACGGCACTCAAATTGCATTCAATATTTCGCTCCGGTATTGGATTTAATACCTTTTTGATAGCATTTGGCTTTCATTTAACACTAATTGTGTTTTATTATCAGTCGGTATTCATATAACAACTAAACAAATGTTTTATAATCTTCTGATTATTCTTATCGTCGGCGATAACTACAGCCACACCACTACTCACTTTATTCTGTGTCAATATTAAGTTACTATTATCGTCAGAATTGCAATCAGAATTCATATTCACCCTTATATTCCAAGAATATTACCTTTCAACCTTTAAGCAGCTGCACTTGCTCACTTTACCTTAATAGTCGTATCAGATTGAGGTGATCCTGGTTACATATCAGTTATTTTGCTTGAGTAGATGGCAAATTGAATGGATTGAAGGGCTCTCCAGTGGAAAGTGGAGTATGCCTTCCAATGATTGCTTTTCATTCGCTTTGTTGGATGAATCGATTGAATGGTTTGTTTCGGTCGCAGTTATGTATTGTTTGGTTACCTTTCCTTATGATAAGCAAATCTTTTATCACTCTTGAGTTGCAGTCTTTCTCACCGTTAGATTGAATACAGATTTGTCAACACTTTATGAATAGTCATAATTTGGTTATTTGTCTGTTCTCTGAATAGGAAATTGAGTTTTTTGTTGTATTTCTTGGTTTGTTTTTTTGTGGGGAATTACTTCTTATGCAGAATTAATTGATTTTGATTCAGAGCTCAGCACAAAATTTGTTTGAATTTTGAATTCTGTCAGTTAATTATCGCCTATTCTTATAATGAATTGCTTTATGCCTTTAGTAAACTGGTATTCATTGTATGGACTGACTTTTAAACAACAAAATTGATTTGAATTATAATAGAAATGGACTTCTTTTCACTGGATTTGAATAATTCAAATGTGACTCATATTGAAGTAGTTTTAAGTTTTTATTAAAACAACTTTTCGTCCCATTCTTTGAGATTCACATTTGACTCTATAATTGAAAACTGTTTTTCCAGTTCTCGACATTCTTTTGGAAATAACTTCAAAAGTGTCTTAAGATTTGTGGTGCACTCAATATATTATATCTATTTTTCCACTTTTTTTGTTCACTAATTTATGACTTCACTCTATTTTATTGATTTATTAATGATTTTCATCCGATGTTTGACTTATTTGTGTCGTTTGTTTTATTGCCGTTTAATATAGAGATCAATAAAGTGCGCCAAAACTTATTTCAAATTAATGGGATGGAGAAGAAGCCACTGACACTTCCCGAGGCCGAGGGACAGATTGTCTCGCGTCAGGAGAAAGTATATGTGCCGGTAGAGGAACATCCAGAAGTAAGTCATTCATATATTGACGCAAATCAGATGTTTTGCATCGATTTGCATATCAATCGATATTAATATTGAGTTAATTTTGATTTATTGCCAATAAATTACTTAATAACCGATTCTTTTATGAATTAATGAATTAAATCTGTTCTTCGGTTTGTCTTTAGTATAACTTTGTGGGCAGAATACTGGGTCCGAGAGGTATGACCGCCAAACAGTTAGAACAGGAAACCGGTTGTAAAATAATGGTTCGCGGAAGGGGTTCGATGCGGGACAAGAAGAAGGTAAACAATTGGCCTTATTTTCAATGAATTCATTTGTCACTCCCTTCTGTTCCCTTTAAATCATCTCTTATTTGCTATTATAATGAAATATCAATTTTCATGACTCATATCTTTTATTCATTGATTCAATTAATGCTTACCTTTAAATGTGGAGCCGATAAGTAAATAATGTTTTAATGACTTTCCTCTCTTTCCTTCTCTTAAGTGTAAGTCGTTTTTTGACTCAATTTTAATGATCTCTTTCTAATTCTTGTGATTATTGTCTCATTTCAATGGATTTTAAACTTTTTTTTATGTTAAGTGGAAACTAATGCACTGTTTTATGACATACAGGAAGAGGCAAATCGTGGAAAACCCAATTGGGAACACCTCAACGATAAACTCCATGTCCTCATCACAGTCGAAGACACTAACAATAGAGCGAACGTTAAGATTCAAAGAGCCGTCGAAGAGATTAAGAAACTTCTTATACCAATTGTTAGCAATTAATCATTTCGTGGCCTTATTTTTAGCCCACAATTAATGCCAATATTTGTGTTATTTTTGTTTTCTCTTCTAATTCTCTTGTATTCAGACCGATGGCGAAGACGAGCTTAAAAAGAGGCAACTCATGGAATTGGCAATAATTAACGGCACCTATCGGGACAGTAGTCAACGAAATAGTCAGTCCCAGACCCTAATTGATGTGAACTCAGCACTAACTTTGATTGTCTTATTGTATGTCCGTCTATCTGTCCATCAATGTATGCAACAGTGGAACAGTGTATGCAATTGGGGTTAGACGCGGATCAGTTGCACAAATTGACTCCAATCCCGGTGGCACTGACCACTCCTCTACGTCACGCTCACTCGACGCCATTGGGCGCACCACTGATAATCAGTTCGCGCCAATTCTCAGTGCCAACCAGTGCGGCTCATCATCATCTTAACGGTGGAGGACTACCCCCGTTGATAGCGCCTGACCATGCCAGTCTTCTGTATGCGCCATATGACTTCCAGCAATACGCAGCTCTCACCTCTAACCTGTTGGCTGGCGATTACCCCACTACTCATTCGGGCACTGCAGTGATAGACTCTATCACATCTACCGGTGGGTTATTTACGCGATAATCGGAACACTTTTAGTTTTTTTCTATTGTTTTTGTTTTTATTTTTTTTTCTTCTCATAATTGCTATGAAATTATTTAAATACTTAAATCGATTGACGTGTCTATAAATTATATATTATATTAGAGTCAGACCTCTCAGTGAGAGCCCAACCAATTAGAGAATTTCTCGATAAGAGACACATTTCGACACTGATTGGACCCGTTTTTAATGTTTTAATGTTTTAATTGGCTCTGAATAAGAGACTTCCAGTTAAGAGAAAGCTCTGAATAAGAGAAACTTCTCAAAAGTACCAATGTGGAGACTTATTGAGAGGTCTAACTGTATAAACATGTGCTATATTTGCAAATCTGTGATATTTTTTAGTCTATTTTATAATTTTAATTATTATTATTACTATATTTAAGAAATATAAATATTATTATTATTATTATTAATTGAATTAATTAATGCCTTTGAAAAATAGTATAACTAATGCTTTGAATTTATATTTCTTCTACTAATCCACACCTTTTGTCGCCCTGTGGTCTGTCTGTGCTGTCATCACATTAGGTACTGCTGGGAAGGATAAGAGACAGCGTAACACAACTAACCGATACCTGCCGTACGATACTGTCGCTGCCACACAAAGGCCCGCACAGTCTTAGAGGCTCTCAAATGAACTGTTTGTTTGTCTGCAAACCACTGAAAACAAATTCATTTATTAATACAACAAATATTAATAATATGATTCTTCTAGACTTCACAACTTAATTAACTGTACTTATACTCATAATATACCATTTGTTACAATTATGAGAACTTCTCCTATGCCTTGATTATGATCTGACACAATCAATACTAAATTAATATATTGTAACACTAATTATGACATTCAGGGCCGAAGACTTACAGCCCATTTAGTAGACTTTGCCAGTCATTAGACTTCTCTTTTAGGGATTTCATGAGTGTTTGGTTCAGAGTTGTCCCACTTTTGTCATCTATTCAATCATTTTCTCTAATAAAGTGTGAATTTTTATTTGCATTACCTCTGAATCTCAGAATTAAAGCCAATATTACACGGATTTGTCAATAATGCAGATTAAAAGCCAAACTTCTCTCGCGTTTATTCTGAACCTGAGCTTCCCTTACCTGTGCCTTATATTATAATATTTACATTTATTAAAGTGTTTTTCAATTGAACCCGGAGTTCAAAGCCAAAAAAGGTGTCCAAATAAAAATTCATAAATTATTATAATATTTGAATTGTTTTGAAGAACTTTTATTATACAACAAATTATGCAATAATTTTATCAAAAGTAATAGAATTTAGTTATTTAATGAAAGACTTAAAATGTATTAAATAAAGTGTTTAGTATTCAATTCATTCTCTTCTTATTCCCAGTTTTCACCTAATTTCTGGTCTACCCCTTCATCGAGAGGTCGATCACATCGTTAATGCTCAGGTAGTAGTCATCTAATTAAGGATGCGGTAGACAATACCCCACAAGGAATCTACCCTAAACAGTTTAGATTTAATCCTGGAATTTACTCTAGTTTTTGGCTAACCCTTCCTTTCCTCCTTTGACATCCATGTAATGTAATGATTTTTGAGACAGAGTATCATTTATGAAATTGATTGAGTTAGGTGGTTTTTCACAGTTTCCTCCTTACCCATTGGAAAAGATAAATACAATGAAATTTAAGAATATTGTTAAATGGGGGAGGGATGGGTTATCTTATAAATTAGTTAAACCTATTCGCCCCAATTTAAACCATATCTAGTTCTTTTATTAATAACGTAATATCACAGAATCAGGAATTCCTGATTAAATATACTTCAACTTTAGACTGCAGATGGCAGGTGTCAGGTCTATCAATGTTATTAGATGTCATTAGATGACAGCACCATGCTAATTGCAATCAAAATTATTTACTTGAAAAGACTCGCCATCTCTAATCTAAAGTTGAAGTTATATTCATAAGAAAATATTCGAATATTATTATAATTTATTTTTTAATTTTAATCTTACTTTTATGCCTCCCCTTCCCATCAAATGCATAGATCTTTGATATTCTATCAATGAATTTGCATGTATTTCTATGACAGGTATTGTTGGCCCCTTTGCTATATCTTGCATTTGAGCCAGTTCTTTTCTCATCAACTTAAAGTTAGTCATCAACGGTAAAAATAGATTTATTTTTGTTACTGTGAAGACCCCCACCCCTCCACCCATAAATGTGGCCAACATAATTATGAGGCAAAGTTGATATACCTTAGCCATAGACAACCCACAAAAGAATAACAATTTAAATGAAACCCTTATTTAATGAATTTAATGTCAATCATAGGCCTAGAAGAGGACCAAATTGAGGATCAAAGCACATATTTCATCATGATAGTACCATGCCCAAACTATTAATATTCAAATTATAATACCATTGGAGGAGACATTTTATTGTAAGATATGTACTATTTTGATTATGCCTTAACTCCCTTGCTAGATGTACCCACTTTTAAAAGGTGGATTAGAATTTGACACTCCCCCACATTGTGAACAATGTTAATTATTGTCATTGAATTTGTGAGTAAATGTCTGTTACCCCTACCCTATGTACGATAAAATCGAATGAGCAATCAAGTTTATATGATTCATATTTGATTCATGTTTGTATAATGTAATGAATGAGTAGTAATGTGGTAGCTAACTAACTTACCTGGGAATTACTTATATAAGAAGTGTCAGATCTTGATAAAAATTGCAGTGCATATAGATAATGATACTTAGAATCAGCTACGATGATTTATTTTTGCTAATAGCAATGTCCTAGGTCGTAATCTTGAGCCGAAATATTGACATTAGGAACATGAATGAAGTCTTATAAAGCGTTTAATGTTGAAATTGAAAGATTAAATTTCAAACTTTGAAAACTTTAATCAAACATAAGTGAAGTTCAAAAATAAGTCAACATTTATATACAAATTGTTTGCCTTACTCATGTAATGAGTTGATGGGTGAATCTTAATCTTTCAAATCATTCACGTTCCTACTGTCAATATTTCGGCTAAAGATTACGACCTAGGACATGGCTATTAGCAAAAATTGATTGAAAGATTAAATTTCAAACTTTGAAAACTTTAATCAAACATAAGTGAAGTTCCTACTGTCAATATTTCGGCTAAAGATTACGACCTAGGACATGGCTATTAGCAAAAATAAATCATCGTAGCTGATTCTACTTATCATTATCTATATGCACTGCAATTTTTATCAAGATCTGACACTTATTATATAAGTAATTCCCAGGTTAGTGTATCCCTTATTCATAGCAACTCTGCATATTTGACATGTAAACAAACTTGATTGCTCATTCGATTTTATCGTACAGTCAAAAAATTAAGTCGATGTTTCAACTTGACTAAATAATCCCTTTATCAAGATTACTCTTAAGTGTAAAT
>JAQIWF010001784.1:0-10801 GCA_034694965.1 Ceratozetes gracilis
GAACCCCCAACGACTCTCCATCCACCGCTTTATGCTTTCCAGTCGCTGGAATTACAGGAGTGCGCCACTACTCCCAGCAAGAGATGAGTGCATTAAACACTAACACTTCTCTACACTCTCTTATAGGAGGAGTTAACTCACTATTACTCCAATGATATGCCTTTTTTCAAGTACTTTATGAGTCATGAATTTCGTCACTAAAAACACTGCAAATATTCAACACTTTTATTGACTATTTTGTGATAAATCAGTCATTTTATCAAAACAAGTGATTTATTATTAAACCAAACAATAATTGAATTCAATATCCATTTATTTGCGTTTATTTTTGACATTTTCGTCAAACAAACTCTGTTTTGATAAAAGATTTTATTATTTCATTAATTTAATTATAATTTGAGTCAATAGACAATCAAATGAATCATTTTTGTGAAGAAATCAATAGTTTTTAATTTGATTTACTTTTCATTCAATCGATTTATTGGCAAAAATGACTGAAAGCGAAAGAGAAGCAAAAGGACGACAATATCTGTCCGAAGCGGACAAAAAGATGAGTTCCTTTAAAGGCATTCTCGGGAGTGTTGTCGGCAAGTCTTCAGCCGTTGATGAGGCGGTTGAGCTGTACGTCAAAGCCGGGAACCAATTTAAAATGGCAAAGAAATGGGAGGGTATGTCTTATGCCTAAAAAGCCTATTTTAACCCTTAATATATGTTTAAGTGGCGGCCAATGCGTTCAATTCTGCGGCCCGTCTATTGTCCCGAAGCGGTGAAAAGCATGAGTCGTGTCTTAACTATATCTCTGCCACCAATTGTTTTCGTAAATTCGATGCAAACAAAGCCATCGACTGTTTGGTGAAAGCGATTGCCTTTTATGAGGATTTGGGCAAATTTAGTGTCTGTGCCAAACATCAGACCATAATCGCCGACATATATGAGACACAACTACACGATAGGGAGAAAGCCATCCAATACTATGAGAAGGCGGCCGACAATTTTAAAGCCGAGAACTCAATCTCTTCGGCCAACAAATGTCTGTTAAATGTGGCCAATCATTGGGCTCATCGGCACAGATATGAAAAGGCTATTGAAATATACGAAGAGATCGGAAAATATTGTATCGAATCATCACTTCTTAAGTATAGTGCAGTCAATCACTTCATGAGAGCAGCACTTTGTCACACATGTATTGATCTCATAAACGGAGAGTTGGCTCTCAATCGATACGAAGAAATGTTTCCCGCTTTTGGTGACTCCCGAGAGTCCCGTTTCGTCAAGAATTTGATCTCAAAGTGTGAAGAGGGAGACATCGATGGCTTCAGTGAAGTGGTCAGAGTTTATGACAGTATTTCCCGATTCGACAATTGGTTTGTCGCTATTTTGTTAGAAATTAAGGGGAAATACAACTCAGAAGATAAGGAACTCGACATGAAGTGAATTAATAGTCATTTTATTTATTAAAGACTCAAATTCTTATTTTTGTGATCCTTTTTATCAATTATTTTTTAGTTTCAATAAAATGCAAAACATTTTCGTATCACTAAATTGAGAGCAAAACTATATTTTGAGTTCATTTCCTTCATTTGAAATGTTTATTGAAATTAGACGTAAAATGAATTGAAATTTAATAAATGTTTAAAGAGTTATGAAATGAGAGACTCATTAGTAGATAATTAATAGATTATGTTATTGAAAGGGTTACCAATAGTTTGCAAGTTCCTAATTTTTAATAGGCTATTAAAAGTAGGAAGTGCTAACTGGGAGCAGACAAATACTCAAAATATTGTAAACAAATGTATGATTGAAGTGAAGACCTGTTTGGATGTGAGTTTAAACCTGCGCTCTGAACTCAAACAGGCATTTGTCTCATCTTGAAATCGGTTCTGACATAACCCAAATAGGACTGACTTCTGCTTATTTTACACGACTTCTTATTTTTGGAATTTCTATGACTTTGAACTTCAATTGATTTGATCGCAACCAACAAAATAACCAAATATTCAATTATTTTCATTTTTAACCTCAAAATTGGTTAAGAAGTAATTTGTGCCAACAATCAAGTGATTCAAATAAGTGAAGAATAAGTGCAACAAATTTGACAAACAGTTTAAATTCGTATCTCTTTTGGTGATAATCAGTGCATTAAATGCATTGAATTTACATTTTTGCAAATATTCATCCAAACGAGACATCTATTGATTGCTTTTCACTTCTGAACACTAATTAAAAGATTTGTGGTTTGAGTTTCAAATTACATCTCATTTGAGAGTTAGTTCTAAAGGGATATCCACTGAATCTTAAGTTAAGATTCTTATTGAGAGATGAGTTCATCTGATTTGAAGAACCCGGTCTTTATGGCCAAATCATTTCTGGCCGGAGGTATCGCTGGTATGACATCTAAGACAGCGGTCGCCCCTTTAGATCGAATCAAAATTTTGTTGCAAGTTCATAATAATCATTACAAAGAGTATGGAGTCTTCAGTGGTCTTCGAGCCATCGTTAAAAAAGAGAAGTTTTTGAGTCTTTATAAAGGTTTGCATTAATTTGATGGTTAACTCAAACTAATATGTGATGAATACCAGGAAATGGGGCCCAAATGGTCAGAATATTTCCTTACGCGGCCTTTCAGTTCAGTTCATTCGAGGTCTACAAACGCGGACTTTCGCTGTTCTTCAGAGAGTCTGAGTCGGGAAAAGTGAATCATTCGCTTAAATTTGTTGCCGGTTCGATGGCAGGGGTCACCTCCGCTATGATAACCTATCCGCTTGACTTAGTGAGGGCTCGACTGGCATCTCATGTCACCCATACTGTAGAGGGCATCAAATTCCCCACAACTATTGTGGGAACTTTGGTTTATGTCTTTCAAAATGAGGGCAGAATACTGGGTCTCTACCGGGGAATCACTCCAACTGTGTTAGCGATGATTCCTTACGGCGGCTGTAATTTCTATATGTTTGAGAGACTAAAACATTTATGCGTTCAATATTTACCCACAATTTGTGGCTATGAAAAGGACGGCAAAACTATTCTTAATATTCCGAGCAAACTATTGTGTGGGGGTATAGCCGGCGCTATTGGCCAGACCACTATATACCCCTTGGATGTGGCCCGAAGACGAATGCAACTCAGTATGACTTCCAATGAAACTAAGAAGTATTCGGAGGGACTCTTCAAGACTCTAAGCATTACTTATCGAGACTATGGTGTTGTACGCGGACTCTACCGTGGAATGAGTATAAACTACATCCGAGCCATTCCTATGGTTGCCGTCTCTTTCAGCACTTATGAAGTGATGAAACAAATGCTTGGACTCGAAACTGGAATTTGATTTTTTTTAATTATTTACTTAAAATAACCAAATTTTATATATATTTAATGACTTTAAGCCAATACTTAATGACATTTTATTATACAATTTTGTATTTCCAGACTTTTATTATGTTTTGGTTTTCATATAATATAAATTTTTACGTTTTTTTTCTATGAATAAATGAATCTATTTTTAATACTTTTTGATTTCACTTAATGTATGCAAATTATTACTGATCATTGATCAGGGTAGAGCAAACTCAACATCGATAGAAGTATTTTCCCAGAGTCTTAGTGAAAGGACAGACTATTGTCGATCTCTTGCTCATCTTTGAGTATACTCAGGTGGAGTTATTGCATAATAAGTTGTTAACATAAGGAAAAATTCAATTTAATTCAAGAATTTGTGTTAAGATATATGTAATCATAAGTGGTTTTGCTTTTTTAACAAAAATAATTTAAACGAATGAATGTAATGTAATGATAACTGCATATAATTAATATAATAATTGATTAAAATATACCATTGGAGGGATTGAGGGATTTAACTCGAAATTAAGTTATCTACAATTTGATTCCTCTTACAAACGACTGACTTATGGATATTCATTTGCAATACATTTTGATCACAATCTGGGATACAATTACCGAATTCTTCGCTTTTCTTTTCAAATAAAGAGTTTTCGTTAATACACTGCAAATGAGCGACTCTTTGGTCGTCTCCGCCTCTTATCTGTAGCCTCCAGTGTTGCGGTCCATCGGCCAACCACTTCATATTGCAGTCACATATTACAGGACAGGGACCCAATTGAACCATATTTCTGTTGTTGCAGGAGAAGAATGGGGCGAATATGTCTTCATCTAAATATTGGAAATTAGTTGAGCACTGGTTCTTATTTGAAAACAAAACCAATTCAACGGGTCTTAGAATGTGAGAGAGGGCTCCCCTTTCAAATGACTGGCTGTGCAGATAATTTGATCTCAAATCAATTAGGAGTGGTTTAAATCCCTTCTGTCTGAAAGCAAAAGCATGTCTTTCGATAATCTCTATCTTATTGTCAGACAAATCAATGAAATCCAAGTTCGGCACCGCATAGAAGGCATATCCTTCTATTCGCTTCAATGTTTTCCCTCTAATCGTAAGGGTTTTTAATTTGGTGAGACCCGGACCCGAAGACACCACCGATCGGAAAGTATGGGCTGAAAGAGTATGAAAACCAGAGTTTATGGCTATATGTCTCACATTCACCAAACTGTTGACCGCAACGAACGTATCTCGAAATTCAATAGATTTTGAACCGATGTTTGTCGAGAATATCAGTGATTGAATGAAAGCACGGGTTTTTCCAAAAGCCTTCGGATGTATTGTCAGCTTATAATTGTTGCATTCATTACACGCCTGAAGGTATATATTAGAGAAGGTGACCCCAGAAAAGGCATCCTCTGGTATCTCTGTATAATTGGTCCACAAATGGTTATCGAGGTATAGGTTATCGAAGTGTCGGTTACAAAAGGGCTCATTTGTCGCTATTCGTTGAAATATTTGCCTATTTTTTATTCAAAATGAATATAATATTGAATATTATATCTGATATTCCTTTTATGTAATCTATTATTAAGTATAGAGTGAATGAGTACTCACTTAATAAAAAAGGGCTCATTTTTATCACAATGAATAGAATATGAGTCTCTCATTGATATGAAATGGGATCCGACGGCAGATTTTTCAACTTTGCAATAACAAGGCTTAATTGGAAAGTCATCAGGACAGTACATATTATTTGCAATGTCCAAGTACTTTAACTGGGTGAGTCGACTAAAGGCGTCGTTTTCATTGGGAACTCTATATGCGTCCAAATGGGTATTCCATGCGTTCACGTATTCTATTTGCAAATGAGTTCCGATGAAAGCGTTTGGATCCAAATATTGTAACTGAAAGGCGCCGTCAAAGTAAATGTGTCGGAATGTTATGTTATGGAAGACAAAGGCTGGCAAAGACTTAATCGCAGTATTACTCAAATAAAATATCCCGAAGTGTCTCATGTGTTGCGCCAAACTGTTAGACAGCTTCAAGAATATCGACGACAAATCAATTTTGTCACTTCCGCCACATATAATGACTGTCATATCCAGTCTTTCACATTTGCACGGATGTAATAACTCGGGATTTGGACACCCATTACAAACTTGAATTGAAAATAAAATAAAGCAAGCAAATATTATCCATTTAAACCGTTTGCTCAGACAACCTGGATAAACAACATATAAATAAAATTGAAAAATGTTTAACATTTGAAACTTGCATTTATTGAAATTCATTGTAAGGATGATATTTTCATCATTCAAAATACTGTAAATACTTCAAAGACCTGTTCCTTCAGCTGTGATCCTCAATTGTGAGACACTTTACTTAAGTTGGTTTTCTTGAATTTACATTTCTTTTCAATTTATTCGTCGGAATACTTATCTTTCAGTAATGAATAATATTTTTAATTAAATCCATTGAATGCAAAAACTATTGAAATAATTCTCAGTTTATTGGCATTGAATGATAAAGAACTTAAACAAAAGAAGAATTTTTATTCCTTCAAGGATTAGTATCAGATGTGTGCACAGGTAAATATCTTTAATTTTTGAGGTCCATTCCCTCCATTAAGTTTTAAGTTAACTGGACTTACTCTTTAAACTTTTCTGTCCCTCTAAATAAAATAAAATTATAAAATTTATAATATTAGTGAACTTTTCGTAAATTTGTTATACTATATGAAGTGAGCTTAAGAACCTTGCACATCCTTGATTAGCATAGTCTGAAAAGTTGCAAGTTATTCAATTGAATGAAAAGATTATATAGAATTCGAATATTTTTTAAATGTCTAAACACTAATATTTATGCATTCATTCAAACCATTCAATGAGTTTCAATGAATTTAAATGAAGAGAAAGTTTTTTTGTGAATTGAAAGAGGATTTCAATTAAATATTTGTCAGATATTCTTCTCTTTTGATTTGTGTCTTGTTTTGCGAATTGAAAACAATAAATAAGTTATGAGAAAATCATTTCTTTAGATCCCAAATGATTTGATTGAATGACAAAACTGCTATCTGATATTCTCTTTAATGACATCCATTTTAATGATGGAGTAATTTATTTCTGGATTCCTGTTTAACAAAATCAACTAAAAACAGGAATTTTATGATAAAAATAATTTCAAATCGACTTCAATGACTCATTAATTAAGATAATAAGCAGAAAAACACAAAAGATCATGTTCAATTAGGACTCAGTGTCATTCATTAATGCGAGTTTTATGTTATCCCAATCACAATTTTAGAGCAAATTTCAATCAATAAACGAAAAGATTGATCCATTTAAAAAATGTGTAGGATGGAAAATAAAGAATAAAACGACCATGCTTCAATGAGTTTTTATCAAATGCTAGTCAACTGAACTCAACTGAATTATTAAGTAATTCATTGCGTGATTGAATAGAAAGTCAACGAATAACTGAGCAAACAGTTCGCTTAAAAAGTTTTCAAGATAATATTAAATTTGTTAAACAGAATATAGAGTTTATAAACTTTATATACATATAGATAGTATACAACGAGTATATGAGTAATATTTACAATTTAGCGATAAAATAACATTTTGTTTGTCTCTTTGACAACATTTGATAATCTCTTTGTGATCAGAAATGACTCCCAAAATATATTTATTTTATGACATATTTGCTGTGAAATCAAATTTCTTACTTTTTAAGTCATAATTTTAAATATTTTGTTGAAATTTAATTATTTTTATCAGAAGATAGAGAAGTAATGCAATCATTGAGGAGAACTCTGGGAGGAAGTGAAGAGGACGGGGGTCATGAATCAGCGGTAATCTATTTCATATTTCATTCAAAATTTTTCTTTACATATAATTAAACTAGGCTAATCTAATTAAATATGTTTTGATTAATTTTATGCAAAAATAACCACAAATTCATCTGGGTTAGATTTGGGGTTGGTAAATTACTTTGAATGAGGTTAATGAAGGACTTTTTTTTAAGTTGCTGGGGGACACCCTTGTAATTTGTGATTGGCATTTTTATTAGTCACAATCTACCATGACCAAATCAAATGATTCTGAGGGTTATTCTGAAAAAACCCATCTCTTTAACCATTTCTGATTAGATCAATAAATGTTGATGGATGATTCTGATTCTAAATTTAGTGCATTTAAATTGCTATAAATATTTTTAGTAAAAATGACAAAAACTGATTGATTGTTAACCAACAGAACGATTCGTTTTTCCCGTCAATGAGTTGGTCGACAAGAATACAGGGATTTGTCATTTGTTTCATCGCGGGATTCGTTCTGTCAATAATCGGCGGCGCTTTAATAGCTCTCCCAAAAGGATTAGTATTGTTCACATTTTTCTATACACTTGGAAATGTAACGTCATTAGCCAGGTATTAATAATTTGCCACATTTTGTCTAATGTTTTGACATATGATGTCTTCAAGACATACATATCTTAACACAAAAAAGTCAAATAATAATAATAATAGTCTTATCAATGGTTTAGTGATAAGTAAATTATGAAGAATTAGTCAGAATTGAAAGGACCAAAATAAGATTAAGGAGACCAAGGGGTTGTTCTCAGCATTTCATACCAGTCATTATTTTGACCAGTTTTTAATCATTATTAAAATGCATTTTAAGAAATTTAAAATGTGATCTAGGCTCAACTAGTATTCTGTTTAAGGATATTTTTGGGTTGAATTTAATATCACATTAATTTATCTTAATTATGTTTATTTGAGACCTTGAAAAATGCATCAATATTTAAAAGCTGTGGTCTTATAAAGAATTTGATTTTATATTTATGCCATTGTTTATATGAAAATTAAATCTGGACATTAAGCAAGTGCATTTTGACAAAAAAAGGTTTAGCCTTAAACAAGAATGTATACCCGAAAACTAACTTTAAACAAATAATGATGTCTTTAATAACAGTACGATGTTCCTGATGGGTCCATTTCGACAAATCAAGAATATGTTCGCACCAACGCGTATATTCGCCACAATAGCTGTATTTCTCTTCATGATACTGACACTTATGGCAGGCCTTTGGTGGAAAAAAGTAGGCCTCGCTATCGTATTCTGTATTTGTCAGTTCTTGGCCTTTACGTGGTATGCCTTGTCTTACATTCCTTTCGCCA
This sequence comes from Ceratozetes gracilis, assembly GCA_034694965.1. Taxonomy (NCBI): domain Eukaryota; kingdom Metazoa; phylum Arthropoda; class Arachnida; order Sarcoptiformes; family Ceratozetidae; genus Ceratozetes; species Ceratozetes gracilis. The sequence continues at coordinate 8,514 of JAQIWF010001784.1, forward strand.
GAGATATCGCCAAAAAGACTTTTTCGAGTTGTATCTAAAGACTGACTTTCGTTAAAATTACTTCTATTCAATAAAATTATATTTATATCGAATTTAATATTTTTAATGAATTTTATAGATTCTATAAAAAAAATTGTTATTAATATTTATTAACTGATTTTCATATATTTGTATTCACTAAAAATTCCATATATTTATAACTTTTGATCGATATTATGGATAATATGACAACTAATTTATCTCAAAATAAATGTTTATGGTAAAACAAAAAACTATCATGGAGCCCGATTAAATTGATTTTATTGTAATAAATGAAGTAACCATGCAATAACTAAGACTACTCTGAGAAATTAAATATAATTGAACATTTAAATCTTTTCCACTCATTGTAACACTAATAAGAGTGTACTAATCACCTAGTTTAATTTAGAATCGTTCAGCTATGGGTTCAGTAGAGCTTTGAAGAGAATATTCTTATTATTGAATAGATCTGCGCATAGAATGCATCCAATGGTTGGTCACATCTTCCCTAAGCTTCCCATAACTTGGATATAACAGAATATAACACATCGAGTATTGACTTCGAGAATAACCGTTATATTCATAGTTTCCAAAACTAATACCTTTTCTTAAAAAATATTGAGAGCATAACAAAAGTATATATTGTAAGCAATTTTTAGTCAAAGATGACTCATTAAAACTGAAGCAAATAATTTTAAACATTTTAAATTAATCGATCAAATAAAAGAGGTAAGTTTAAACTTTTCCTTAAAAAATTATCTTAATATTATAACAAGATCATTTTATTTGATTGAACATTTTCAGTGTAAATAAAGTATTAATGTATTACATTACTCATAGAACAAACTCCTTCCAGGGTAATATTTGCTAGTTTATTCTATATTTTGGCTAGATACTAATAAGAATACGTAATAGATTTCATACGTATATCCAGCCCTCAGCCCATTCCTTAGAAATTGAGTAAAGTTTAAAATTGAATAACTCAAATAATCAAAATGAAATTTCTCTTCACTCAAATTCTACGTGCATTTCATAATTCGGGCCAAAATGGCAGCCCTGGAGGTAATACATGAAATTAATATTTTTGAAAATTCGAAATATGCAAAAATTTCCCCTCAAACCTATAAAAACAACTGCTATTACCATGAATTGATGTAATCTTTTTATTCATATTTCTATTGATTGCTTCTTATATAGAGTTAACTCACTTTTCTTATCTATCAGTTAATTAGAAAATGAATGTAATTAAAACTCTGCGGATATCTCTCATACTGTGAATCCTTTTATCTATTTTTGCGAATCAGATATCAATCACACATTTAATTGATTTTTTAATTGAAAGGAGGAATCGCTTGATATATAAAAGAATAACATTTGATCTCTCAATTCATTTTTGTCACAACATGTAAAATGAACCAAAGAATGTGTAGGTTCTCAAAACATCCTGTTATTAATTTCGTAAACTAATCTAAGAATGAGAAGAGTGACCATTATATTACAGTTGTAGTACAGTGTTAGTACAGTTAACAACATTTATGGCCACATTTTTATTGTGATTGTTTACAATCAGTGCCTAAAAACCTGTGCGTATTATTAACAAGTTTTGGTCAGCTTTTGATCTGAAAGATTGACCAAAAAATAAATTTAAAAAATTGATGATTCATTACATTTATAGTTTAACAAAAATTGTAACTGCTAATTAAACTGCTAATTTTTATAAGATTTGATATTCTATTTTCAATGGGCAGTTTTATAATTGTTCTTGTACATCCGGGAGATAAATCCCATAAACGCGGCGAATATAATGAAGCAATTCTCTAATGTTATTCAATCTCTTAAATAGGATTTGTTTTCTTCTTCTTCTACTTTCGATTACTTTGATTTTGATTGTATGGGTTGTGATGTGAGACAATCAAAGGTTACTTCTCTTAACTTTAACCCAAAAGCAAAAAAAGTCTTAAAGGAATTGAATTCCAAATCTTTCCATTATTTCGAGATTATATCGACAAATGAAGTGCACTAATTAAAAAGAAACAAGAACACTCAAGTTTATACTTAAATTCAATTAACCTAGCAAATCATAAAACAAGTGCTATACTTCAATTTCCAAGAACTAATAACTCATTAGCAGAGCAAAGAACATTAGGCATTTATACAAGGTGAAATAGTCCCTTATTTTTTTTAATTTACATTGAAAAAGTCCTAAATTAAGTAATTAGATCTTACTACATGATATAATCTGCTTAAAGATTAACAAATTTCTCATT
>JAQIWF010001785.1:0-10785 GCA_034694965.1 Ceratozetes gracilis
AGATAGCACTTTGCTAGATAGTTTAATTGAAAACGAGTTTTACCCCTAAAATCATACTTTAGTTCAATTCTTAAAGGAACAAGGAGAAGAGTATTATAATGTCCCGGATACGATTTAAAATTTATGTTTACTCCAATTGAAAAATCCCTCAAATTTTCCATTAGATTGAAATTAAGTCAATTTTTATCATTTCTTTTAATTAAATTAAATGCAATGAATTATGAAGGGTAAATTATTAGAAAAATAATATTATTTCAAACTAAACAAGGACTTGATTATTAATTACAGTTTTAATAATTTCTTACCAGTGCAAAATTGAATTCAAGACTTAATAGATACATGTATTTTATAGTAATATTGGTGAATGAAATGCATGGTGAGAGCAAAAACTACAGGCGAACAGAATGACCTGTCATTAATCAATGCTATGAATGACAGCAAAGCTCTCTGTGAGAAATGTTATGGCTTTTAGGCAAATACTGTTCATACAAATATGTATTTCAGTACTCTTTGGTCGATAACCACTAAATCCTCCTCTAATGAAAAATTGAGTTTATTTTCGTTTTATAGACTTTATCTCTCGGTTCTAATGATTGGGTTTTAGTTTTTTAACAGAAAAAGTCAAATGAATTATCATTTCATTAGTTATTGAAAGCAAGTGTCAAAAGTAGTGACTGTCAAACAACACCCACTTATATTCAAATTAAATTCTTGTTAAATAGAATTATACTCTATTTAAAAGTAAATTTAAGAAATAAACTGAAAATTCAGACTCAAGGAAGAGATTTTGCCCAAACCCTATAGAATTTGTAAATTGTGAATATAATCCCCAAAATTTGCTACCAGAAACAGGGAGTTTTTGTCATTTTGCTCGACTAACCCCCTCCACCTCCAGAACTGTTGACCCTATGCATCCCTGATCACATTTTATATGAATTGATTGAAAAATTTATAACATTTTGAAATGAGATAAAAATAAATTTCATTACTTTATAATTAGTATTGGGTTTGAAATTTTAATGAGTTTTTTCTGCAGAATATTTCGATACTTTGGGCTCAGAGTAATCTGGATTCCAATCAATTGAATATAAGACAGGATATGATATGAGAATATTTCATATTTTCTTCTGTCGTATCACATCTTTTCGACTCAACCGACAGAAGAAATTTTTTCTGACACTAATCGCGAACACAAATCACATCATATATGCTATCAAATAGTTGTTTATAACTTACAGGTATATATGAAAAATCATCCTTCTTTAATAACTACTTTCAAGTGATTTTAGAGACTATTTCTTTGCTAAATAATAGATAAATAAAGAAATTGAAACCAAAAGTAGTCATCAAAAATAAACTTCAAACACAAGACTGAATAAAATGAGAGAAATATTAAATGTTTTTCATTCAATAAATGAATTGATTATTCAAAACACGATTGGTCTGAAAAATGACTTTTTGTTTAATAATCATTAATGACTTCAAAAGATAATACGTTCTTATAATCAAAATAAGTTCAAAAAAACTTTGGAATAATTTCTTTATGTTTTAAACCAAATGTTAATTTCAAAGTCAATGAAAGACAGAGGAAAATATGATTTAATCGATAATTAAGTATCTGATTATAAGCCACAAGAATTTCTGAAGAAGTCTTTGAGTAATACTAGAAATGAAAGAATCTTTGTTTGAATCATAATCTTGAGTTCATTCATACAAATAAATGTAATTTTAAATTAAAATCAATTGAATTTAATTAAGGGATAGAGTTATGCAATAAATTAGTATTGAAGTCAAGAGTTATCTTAAAGAGGATTTATTGAGCACTAGTATGAGTACATAGATGACTGTCCTAACCTTTGATAGCATGTAATAATAATTATTACTCAAATGCTTTAAACATCCTCTCAGTTCAGTTGAGTTAATAATTTATTCCTTTCCTTAATAACACTTATAATAACAATAATAATAGTAATACTAAAGACTCTCCTATTTTTCGGTTTCATTTACTTCTAATCTCGACATTAGAAAAGACTGTTTGGTATTCATATCCAGTGCTAACTCTTCGTTGAACTTCACTCTCCTCGTCAGCTCCGGTAATATCTACAGTGTCTTCAAATGACTTGTGTTTAGTGGAACTAAACTCTTTCCTCAAAAATATAATAGTCTATGAAAAATAAATTCTCTTCGCATGTATTGCCCGAAAATAAATTCAAACTTCTAATGAATGCATATTTAAATCGAGTCATATATTTGAATATCAAATTTGGATTTTAATAATTATATGAAAACTTAGTTCAAGCAATGGATGCGAGACTTTTGATGTCAATTATTTTCAATTCATAGTTTTAATAACTATTAAATAGACGTCAAATATATAGAATTTAATGGCTCTTCAAAAGCAAAATCATTTACATAACAATTTCACCCAAACACCAACTTTATGGCACAAAAATAAATTTACTTTCTCATATTATCCTTAGTATCATGTTAATTATAGACATTTTGTCACCTTTTTAAGACTGAACATCACTATTTTATTGACTATTATTTCAAAGTTGGTCTAATGTTGAGCACATTTATCACAGTTTTACTCTTTTTTAGTTTAATTTAATCATTCAAACAGTTTATAAAATATTTTATTTCATTCAAAAACAGATTAAATTTTACGAGAAGTTTGTCTTTTTTTGCTCAGAATCTAATTATTTCCGACGATTTTGGGGACAAACTCTCAGAGCAATAGATTAGAGATTAGATAATAGATGTGTCGGCAATCAAATGGAAAGGGATTAAGTAAAACATCGATTTAAATGTATCTGAGGACAGAATCAGTTGACTGCATGAGAGGACTGTCTAATTCCAAGAGTGTTCTCCCATTCAGTGCCCGCATCTGTTATACAATTCAAACAAATATTAACTCAAATGTTTAATACTCTTCTATAGCTTAGGAGGAAGAGTATTGTCGTCGAAAAGAGAGAGCGGAATATCAGTCCAATAATAGGACTCTATTGTCAACTCTGGTGTACTGTCAGTACGTTTGTGAATATCTCAGATAAAAGTTATATATTTTTATTTGACTATATGTGAGTCCTATCACCAAATAGTTGCATATCAGGCGAGTGTCAGTGCAATTGACTGTTACAGTAGTCGTGTCACATCTGGAGCATCCAAATTGGCTATACTTCCCATACCATTATTCCTAAGAGTGCCCTGATATCTATCTTCCAATAATTTATTCATTTCAACACTGAGCTAACATTGGCTATGATTTAACTTCTAATTCTTCCCTAAAAACTTGTTATTAATTTTCTATTTACTGCATATAATAACCAGCAGAAAATTAACAGGATACATAATATACTGTATCTTTAAAAAATTTAAACATGACAATTTCAATTTTCTTCCCCATCTCTTTTCGATTTATTACTTAATTTTATAAAACCATTAAATTCAAAGACAGGTCCCATATTTGATGGACAGAAATAGTTTTGGTTAAAAAATTTCATAAAAAAGTCATAATTCAAAGTAGAATTGATAAACAGATTAATGATCAAGGCTAATTTTCAGTTCAACATCGACTTCAATTTTTATCTGTATATAGACGTAATGTTAGAATTTACAAAATCTCAAACTTCAGGGGGCAAATACCCTCCACTATGGCTACCCCTGAGGGATACCATGCTATAAAAATTTCTCTAGTCCATAAGAAAAAATTCTGATACCTTGGTGCTATTTATGGGAAAGTTCCGTGTGTCAATTCTTGGTGGAATATTATTAGTACTATTTTTAATTATAACATTACTAACATTACATAAATAATAATTTATAAAGGTTAAATAAATCCTATTGCATCAAATCTCAAATTACTCTCAAGTAAGATGGGACGGGCTATCTCATAAGCTAGGCAAACCGTTTCTCCTATTGACAATTGATTTCATGCTTATTGAAAATGACTTAATATGGGAATAACCTGAAAAACTTTAAAAGATCACATCAACGAAACTTTGTTAACATTCATAACATAATTGGAGTTATTATAGACATCCATAAAATTCAAACAAAAGATGAAATTTGGTTCAAATGAATGATTTGAGAGATTTGTGTCTCAAAAACAATATGTAATCAAACATAAAGTTCCAGAAAATTACGGCTCAAAATGCATTAAATTCATCTCAAAGGCAAAGACAGACACAAATGAGTTATGAATTTTAGTTTAAATTAGTTCAATGTTGGGGTCATTAAACAAATAATACAAATTAAATAACAATAATTCAAAATAAAACTCATTTTCGAAGAAATTTATTTCAAATTTACTCTAATTATAACTCAGAAAAATTGATTCAATTTAAATAACTTCAATAAAGTATAAAAAAAATTGAACAGGGATGAATTGTGCAAAACCAAAGCACAGGTAGTCTAGGAAGTAGAAGCAGTGATCGCATTGATAGCTTACATTAGTTTTCAGATGGAATAGAAATCACGGTTTGATTCCTGAACTCGTATTTCAAATAAAATCTGTTTGTATTTAAAGCAAAACCAAACAAAAGACTTAATAAGAAAAAAGAAAAATTAAAAGAAATAAAAAACGTTTCAATGAAGAGAATGGAGAGTCAGTTGAAGAAAAAAAAGTTGATTTCTTATTCTTCTTTATATTTAGGCTAAACTCCAGCAAATATAAAGTTCAATGCCAGCGACCGGATAATTATAGCCAATACCGACAGCACCGGCCATAGGAAGTAATATATAAATGTTTGGAACAAATATTAAAAAATAAACAAATATTTCAATTGAATAATAATTTTATTTTGATCTGAAGCTATCAAATAAATGTTATTCAAAACATTTATGAGATATTATTTGAAATATATTTCAAAGTAATCTTTAATTTAAGTAAAAAAGTAGTGAAAAATAGTAAATCATATGAATTGAAATGTAATGGAATATTGAAAGAAATTAACTTTTTGTCCACTATTTGGAAACCGGTCACTATTTATGAGTTTTCCTGAACTTCAACGAGAATTTTGAATTTTTTACATCAGAAAATTGTGAGGAAAGCTTTCAAATAACCATTTCCTGAATAAATCTGTTTCTCGGAAGAGAATTATCTGCTCTTTCGGACAAATTTATATAAAAAATAAAATATTTGGGCTCTCAGTGTAAAAGATATGAAGGAATAGAAGTGAAGAATAAGTGAGAAAATGCTGAGAATCTGAATTGTTTTTTCAGTTTTTTACTTTAAATCAAATTAAAGCTGATTTAGTCTGAAATAAAATTCACATGAATTGAGACATTTTCTCCTATTGTCTGTTAATGTGAGCACTCGTTAGAGTTGGCATTCATTGAGATGTTTGGCAATTAATTAAAATGAAAAAATAGGGAAGTTTTCAGTGGTATTGAACTTTGTCTTAATAACAGCTTAAATACGAGAAAAGTTCTGATCGACTGATAAACAGAGAATTAAAAGTTTTTCTCTTACTTTTGACAACATTTTAATGACTTTTTGGCAATGATTTAGAAAATCCCAGCAATCGATGAAATAGGATTTAAAGGACATTCATTGAGACTCTCATTCATTTGCTGTGTATTGAAGTATTGGGAATCACTCAGAATGAGTGCCAAAATTCTTATTCCGCAACTCAAACACAACTCCATATTAAAGCAACTTTTGGGATATTTGGGATAAAAAGTTTATCAAATACTATGCCTTTGATTACTACGCTCTACAGATTGGGATTCACTCAAATGGACAGGGATTAGAGAACAGAACCACTTCAATTCACAATCTGATTAATCGAGCATGATACACTCATATTCTTAAGAACATCTAATCTTCTCTTCTGTACAAATCAATAGATTTTTCAGACAAACAATTGGTTAATATTCACAACAAATTAAAACATAATTTGCTTACATATCAATCACTTGATGACATTTGTCACAATCAGATGCAATATACGACCACTTTATGGAAACCCAGATTCTTGACGACAACTATTGAAAAGTTGAAATATCCTTCAAAAATGGAAGACACAGAATATTCTATGCAAATTCACTCACAAGTCGTACAGGATAAAACTTGAAGTAAGCAATAGGTGGCTGCGAGGGTACACACAAAGCCTCAGTACAACATAAACAGTCGGTTCGTTCACTTCATGCAATCCTTAACACACGAACAGCAGAACAACTCATTCAAAATCAAATTCAGTAATGCATCTGAAAAACAGCACAACCAGTTCTGATATGATGTGCGCCAACTGTGCAAAACTAGGACTTATCTTCACAACATATTTACGCAACGCATGCATAACAAAGCGAGAGAGGGAGATTCACCTAGGGTCTAATCTATGGAAAAGTCCATTTAAGAGAGCTTCAATGCAAAAAAAGATATAGTGGACAGCGTTTTGCTTTGAACAGCATGATAGTTTTGTAAAAGTTTCAATTTCTTTAATAATCAATTTCAACAAGAATTGCAATTTTATGTTAAGTTATCTGAAACATATTGAATCGCCTAATTATTCCAATTATCATCATTATGATCATGGTAAATCAGAAATATAAAATCTTTTCAATGAATACAAACGACTTTTACTTGTCTTAGGAAAGATTCACAAATACGTAGGAAGCTTTTGACCAGTTCCTAGACCCCTCTCCCCATAATATGTAAAACATAATTTTTCGTAATGAAAAGGTCTATGGAGTTATACTCTTCGTATGCTTTTGCCTTACCCCCTCCCCTCTCTGATATCATACATACTTTGTGAATCTTCCCTTATGACTCGATTTATTATCTTTTATAATCACTTTTAAGTCAAATAAAATGAATTTCTATTTATTTTTACGACATTTTCAACCCATATATTTAAGGACTGGAAGGGTTCAACTCTTTTGGGTGTATTTTATTTTTTATCTTAATTTTGATTTTTTTATTACTCCCTATTTGTTTGAGAAAATCAGAGTTTTATACATTTTTGGACAGTTATCTCGATCTGAGTCTCGTAAAACCAATACTTTCTCTGACTATGATATGAAGTGTTTGACATTTTTATTATATTAATAAATATTAACTATTTTTTGAGTTTATTTTCAGATAATAAAATTAACTCAAAGTTAGACAAAAAAATCTCGTCTTCTCTTTAGTTAATTAGTCACTGATTTGGAGACAACTTATAATTAAGAGTTAATTCAATTTAAATTCATTTCAAATAATTAATGTGTTATTGAACTGCGAATAGTTAACAAAAAAGTGAAGTATTTTAAAACTTTGGCTCAGATTTCAGTTAAAGTAATTAAAAGTCAAATGCATTGCATTTTTGAGTATCAAAGCCTTGCAATTGAAATTGACTTAATTTAATGGCATTAAAATCAATTTAAAGTCCTTTAATTGCATTTAGTTTTAAATTTCAATTAACTCAGAGTTATTTGAGTGCTTAGATTTCTCAACAAATTGTTTCCGATTAAAACTGTTTAATTCAAAAATATAAGAGCAAAAAATTGAAGATTGAATTTAATGAGACAAAACATGAGATACCTTGTTAATTGTCCCGCAGAAGTACCAACTTGGCGATGAACCATAAGAAAATTATTATCAATAACACAAATGAAATGGAAATCAGAGTCATTAAGGCTATTATCACAGATTCTGACATTTATTAGATGTAAGCAAAAAATTAATTGATTTCAATCAATAAAATAAAAAAAACAAATTCAGTTTAAAACTAGTTTTAGTAAAATATATCGATTTTGTTAAAAACTACATTAAAACTAAAACCATGCTTTTATTATGTTTGAACTTGATTGATTTTAGACAATGTAAAGTAATCTAAAGTTTAAACCTTTGGTCTACCTTTTTATTAAAATTCAAGGGCAAGAATCTGAAAAATGTCTAGCTGATAAGTGGGAAAATGAGCTATCAACTATGAAAATAAATCTGGAAGTGAGTGAGTATTGAATATTTCTTTTGTGCAACGAATGAGTATTTATAAAAGTATTACCAATGAATCAATTGATTGCTGTGTCAGAGGAATAATGACTATAATAGACATTAAGTCAAACTTAAAAGTGATTAACAAATAAATGGTAGTTTAGATGAGAGGCCATCCAATGAGACAATAGTGAGACGGAGGGAGAGATTTGTGTTAACAGTAATTAACAGCAATCAGAAAGTGAAACGACTTCTCAATCAGTGATGGAATTCAGTGAAAAGTTTCACTTCTTTTGTTTCTGAAGATAAGAATTAGAATAACATTTGGCTCTCATTTCTTGTTTGGGTATTAAACTTAAGGATCTGTTTCTAAGTTATCAGTGCTCTTAGTGTTGCAAACTGTCTGTCCTTTACGGATAGGAATAGCAATCATTAAGACGTGAAGTTAACAGAAGAGTGTATTAATAATGGGATACTTGTTCTCATTCGGCCCCTGAGCTAAGGCTCTCAGATTTGTATGACAGGAACCGATTAGTTTGTGGTTACCATTTGATCGGTGGTCATAGCAATCGATTTTTACGGTTCGTTCGTAGTCTCCGTTACAGAGAGTCCTCACTCTCATAGTTATAGGCATCCAAAGAGGGGTTTGAGTGGAACGTGCTGGCTCACTCTTCATCACCACTGAGAATGTACCATCCTCATTAGACCGGGAGAATAATAGAAACGGACTATTACTCCAAAACCACGACATTTTGGTTAAATCTTTGGCTCTGAACTGCATCTGAACTATTTGTTTACATGAAGACAGCTCTTCTGTGACAATAACTATCTGTCCCTCTCTATGTGGAACTCCTGTCAATTTTCCAACGAATTGTCGCCCAGAATAGGCCACGATTTCAGCCAAAGTGGTGTCAAAGACTCCGAGGAACTCTTTGCATTCGGGGTCGACGTCCCATATCTCGAATCTCATCTTCTGAACGGTTTCGAAGTTATAACTAATAATAAATTTCTTAACCCATTCGGGACTCAAGTTGTCGACCACTGTTTCAGTCCTCCCGATCTCATAAAACTTGTCACTCCACGAGTCCCTCATCTGCACCGCACAAAACGGATCAGATTTGGACAAAATGTCTTTATTCATGAGATTACGACACGAGAGGGTCATTTCAATGAGAGATGTGGGCATAACTGCATTCCCGCCACTCATATTCGGGTTGACACTATTGGTTGACTGGAAGGGAGCCATCATTTCTTTGGACACATTCTGCGGATTCAAATTACTGGCATTCGGCGGCCAATTGGGTGAAGACATTGTCTAATACTAACTCACGAGTCAAACAATAATCACATCCAATAATGTCTATTAAATGATACAATTTTAGGGATATTTATGAAATGAGATGACATTTACTTAATGTCTGTTTGTTTACTAAACGCATAACAAGTGCTCAGAATCTGTGACTCAACCCATACTCCTATTGCGTCAAAATGTTTATTGCAAATACATTCAGCAATTTGACTGTACTAGACTTGTACTAGCTCACTTTCATAATATTACTAATAGTACTCAGGTGATCAAAATGTCAATTTGTGTGATAACTGTGAGGGTACTTCTCTATATTCGTGGTTAATTAATATTAGCCTCAATTGAGGACAGCTTTGCTTTCTTTTAATAATAATTATTTATTAATTAAATTTAATATTTGAGACAAAACTCCCACACATTTAGTTATTTTCACTTATTTTAATCATTTCTTATCAATTGTGAGACAAACACATTAGCCTTTGAATCAATTAAACTTCATTCGAATAAATGAATAAAATTATTTGGATCTAGTCAAATAAAGTTATTTTTATTTCGCCATTTCCATATATTGATAAAAAGATTGCAATCACCAATGCAATATTAAGCGAGGATAATTTATGCAAAGCCATCAATGTTTGTCACCTACCAGTTTTAAAACTCCACTTTTAAGTATGTGATAGAAGTGTTAGTTTCCCATAAATTGTTAATTTTGTGGTAATTAGTGGGCGTTAATGACATACGAATAATGTATTTATAAAACTATTAGCGAAACAAAAACAAAATCTCTTTTCGTTAATGAATTCCAACTTCAATATCAAAAATAGAAATCAAAGTTTAGTCCAAAGAATTCCAATCAAAAGACAAACAATTGAATCACAAGACGAGACAGTCTTCCAATTGGTGTATGTCATCAGTGATCAGTGATCAGGATACTCTATAACCATTTTAATACTAGAAACGCATTTCCTCCAAAATAAGGAAAGGTATTCGTGTTTAAATTCTCGATTATAATGGAATTAATTGTTAAAAAAAACTCGACTTTTTAAAATGATTCTGAGCATATTATACGTGAACATTAAATTTTAGTGTAATTTTACAATATTGAACCATTTGACATACAAATTTCATATTGTTAGGATAATATAGTAATTTCATAATTATTTGACAAGGTGATCTCTTGAATAATGTGGTGGTAAACCCTAGTTCTTGCGGTCTGACTCCTAATAGCGATGTAAAGGCGATGTAGAGGTACTCACACTAATGAATGACATTTAAGAGCAGTGGTGCGCATGTCTTGACCTTCAATCACACCGCAGACAGTGTTTTAGTGAAGGCCGGCACCCATTCCTACCGTTTCTTTTAATTGCAATTAAATTAAATACAATTTTCACAAATTTATTATCAAAATTGATATCAAGAATGTCTCTCAAGAAGTTGAGTATCGATTCGCTTGATTTGAATGGAAAACGTGTTCTCATTCGGTGAGCATTCAATCAATTGATTGCTTTTTGATAACATCTTTGAAAACCATTGAAAATAACTGATCTCTTGAAGGGTTGAC
>JAQIWF010001786.1:0-10783 GCA_034694965.1 Ceratozetes gracilis
CATTAATAAATTTTAATACAAATTAAAATAACATAATTTCCAGCAAACTTTACTTGTTGAATTAGTAATTCTAAAAATTCTGTATTTCATTGATTAATAAATGTATTTTATTAAACTTTTAGTTAATTTTTATTTGCCTTGAATTTCATTAAAAGAATAGATGAGGAAAGTGTGACAATAAAGCAGAACAAGAGTGCAATTACTCCTATTAAATAAATGGCATACCGGCACTCATTTTCATCTAATCGGGTCAACCATTCGTTGATCACTAGACTGCCCTCAGAATTGACAAAAGCTGTAGAGAAGGGTTACATTTATTTAAGTGATTATCGATGAGTGCATACCTGATGTGAAACGAGGCATAACTACTTTAAGGTTCAGTTCTCTCGAGAAGTCTTCAATTTGGGACTCATTTCTTAATTCATTAGTCGGCGAACGTTTCCGACGTTTTCCGAACCCATTCTCGTCGTCATCTATACATCGGTTCTGCAAAAAGAGATACTTTAACCACAATATAAGATATGTCTACTAACAGGTCGACAGTCATCCTCTTCTACACATGCGATCACTTTAGCAGTGATTCGTATGCTTCCGCTCTCATCCATGTCTTGAAACATGAATGCCTTGAAATTGAATCTGACATCAAGATTGTTGTCTTCCTCTTGAGTTGGGTGGTCGGAGGCGATCGACCGAAAAACTGGATTACGGCAGCCATCGCTCAGCACAAGGAAAGCTGCTTCAGGTATTTGACGTTTTTCTCTGTCTAAATTGGTTTTACCGAACCTTTGATTCTGTGACTTCTTAACTTGAAATGAATTTGTAAAGAATGTACTCGAACTTTGTTGGTCTCTATCGGTTGTCGGTGGTCTCAAAGAATTCAATGACGAAAATGTCTGTAAATTCTTGTTTACAGAGAGTGAGACAACCTTATGGACAGTCACATCCTTTAGCATAACGAACTTCCAGCCTATTATTCAATTAATTCATTAAATAATTTGAAGAATGAGTGCAATAATACCATCTCCAGGCCTGACGGTAGCTCTTAATTGGACGTCTTGTCCCACTTCTAACGTGTCTTCATTCGGTAACATTCGAGTGAATGAGTTGTCGTCTGACTTCACATAAACATCTAAATTACAGTCGAAGTCGAGGGGAGAACTACTGAATATAGTTCGGGACGGGTTTATACTAAAATAGATTCACATTATTTTACTGATTGTTATATCAATTGATTGACTTACAGTTGACTTTTCAGGTCTAAAACATGATTTCTCACAATAATCCTGTCCTGAGGTCTACACATCAGAGTTATTCTGCTCAATAGAAATTTTAAAAATGAGTATGCTCATAGTTTGGTAACTAAATGACTTACACTTCATCTTCAGCTGTTCGGAGTGACCCAATCATTGGAAATCTTAATGAGACAGACATCCAATTGCCGCCGTCGGTGGCCTTCTGTGTTTGGACACCACAGGCATTAAAATCACTGATTTTAACCGAAAACTTATTGCTTCCAACGAGTGTTTGTTTGATAACACAGTCGTCAGAAATGCTTGGATTCACATTTGACGCCTCATTAAAGATGGGAACTGTTCCGAAACCGGCTGGAAGTGTGACCATTGCAGTGAATTCTTCGTCATCACCACTCTTATCACATTTGATATCTATTCCATTGGACTATCAGTTAAATTTCCTGTTAAGTAAAGAGAACTTACTCTCAGCAAAGGCTCCATTTCCTCGGGAAGAAGACTTTTGTCCCATTCGCCAATCAGTGAAGACATCATTTCTTTCATTTTGTTTCAATGAAGAACTCAATTGAAATAATATAATCAAAAGCAATAGATTTCTACACATTTCTAATAAGAATTCAAAACTGAATACAATGACTGAAAGTTAAAAATAAACTAAATTTTTATTACAATTGACTAAAATTTGTAACAAAACCTGAAAGAAGAATATTTTGATTGTGTTAAGCAACAACTGGTCAGATGGCATATAATGATTAGATTGTGCTCTCCTTCTGTCCATTTTATGCAGTCTTTGTTTTTGTCTAATTCTGGTTTTGTATTCATTTGTTTCGTATGTTTTGTCTACAAGACTATTGTCTCAATTGATTTGTGCGAACAAAATATCGGTGACAATACAGGAATTGTCATTTTGAAGACCAAGATTACCAAAACAATTAAGTAATTTAATTCTCTATTACGTCAATATAAATTTAATCCTATTATAAAAGATTGATATGAACTCCAGAGGAATGTTTAGAGATTAGCACATTTATGATTATCACATAAAGTCAAAAATGATTTGATTGAATGCCTTTTTGACACTTACGTCAATGGATGTAATCTGTGGACGACCTTCAAAGTCGACCAATAGTTAAAAAATGTCAAAAAATGCATAAAATCTATTTTAGATTTGGTTGTGAGCCATAGAGACCGAACTCCAGACTCTTAGTCTGCATTTGTGGTCAAACAACTCGCAAACGAAAACATTTTACTATAAACAACCTTGAGTCTAATGCCAAGTTATCTTATTCATTCTTTTAAATAACTTCTTGCCAACTATTTAATATCAAAGTCACAATAATTTATTGAATAAGTAAGCAGGGATAAATATAATAATCATTTATAATATTTAATGAACAATAATGAGTGAAGTGTTAACTTAATCCTCGTTAATAAAGGGAACAAATTTTCCGACATTTGTCTCAATAGAGTGATAATCTGTTTGAGTGTTCTTCTCGTCGATAATATTTGTCTG
Organism: Ceratozetes gracilis; assembly: GCA_034694965.1. Classification (NCBI taxonomy): domain Eukaryota; kingdom Metazoa; phylum Arthropoda; class Arachnida; order Sarcoptiformes; family Ceratozetidae; genus Ceratozetes; species Ceratozetes gracilis. The sequence goes on from JAQIWF010001786.1 coordinate 2,764, forward strand.
AAAATAAATTATAAGTGAAAGCAATCAAATTAGACGTCAAAATAACCTTCAAATGAGACTTAAAATACTTGATTTGGACACAAATATGTTATTAGAATGATAGGGAGTTTAAAAATATATTCCTAAATGATCAAGTTCATGACCATATAGAAGAGGGATAGCCTGTCTTTTAACCTTATATATTTTGGAGGTTATATTTGAGATGAGACTTGGAATGTTAATTAACAAGCATATCCTGTTAAAAGTACTGAGAATCGTAAATATGAACTCACTTTCTCTTCGAGCAAATCATTGGTATTTCTCAGAATCAGACAAAAGGGACAATACATGAGATTCATGAAACCCACGACACGGATTAGGACAGAGAACTCGACTCCCATTTTGATCAATTGGCCGCTTATTAACGGTCCCAAAGAATAGGCCAAACAGACAGCTGTCTGTGCGATAGCGTAAACACTACCATATAATGTGAACAATTTGGAGTCGACAATGTTTGCGAGGAAAGGCATAATTGCCGCGTCTATTGTACCTAAAATTGCCATAAAATTATAGAATTTTTGAATAGCTGTAAATGTTTACCGATTCCTAATCCCAGACCAAAATGAGGGAAAATAAGATGATTTATATTTGTTGCCATCGGTATGGCTATAGCACTGACACCAACTAATGTAAGTGAAGACATGGCTGTTACCCATCTAAGTTTAGATTAAATTAGAAGTTAACCTTAAAACTGATGAATACCTTTCCGTTTTGACTGACAAACAGGATATCATGAAATTAGTGCCAATAAGGTATCCGATACTGTCCGGTATAAATACAGTACCTAGATGAACATGTATAAAATAGATTCTATGCATGTAAGTTTATCTACCAAGTTGCCATTTTTCAGGTGTAGGCTTCATATTCTCGATGAGCCAAAGGGGTAGACATGACTCTAATATAGACATCGATGCCGTCGATATACCAATCAATCCAATGGAGGCCACAATATATTTGTCAGACACTAGTTTTCTGAAAGGGATGTCATAACCAGTGTTGCCATTACTCAAAGACCAATTGAATGTCACCAATTGGCAGACTATGTATCCATTAATCAAAAATGAGTCCAATTTTGTTAATATTTACCAATCAATAGAAGACAAATGACTGCTATTATAGCAAACGGCGCAGACTTTCCCCAAAACTCATAAGTAAATCCACCAAAAGGATAACCAACCAAAACACCGATAGCCATACCCCCTAATGTGAAGCCCATAACAGAAGTGCGAGTTTCGTGTGATGTATACATATTTGCAATCATTGCCATCCCTTAAACAAAATAGTTTTCTACTTATCAAAGGATCTAAGGAAAGGTAATTACCCGAAACAGTTATTAGAGCCGAGGCTATGCCTTGAATACAACGCGGAATCAAAAATAGTGTGAATGATTCACTCATGGCATACACTGTATTAAAAATGAGCATGATTATTCGCCAATTTTTAACTGATATTTAATTTTGAAACTTACAAACTGAAGACAACAACAGAAAGAATGCTCCAAATATTTGTGTCATTTCATAACCGAAGCGTCTTATGACAGGACTGACGAAAAAGTTGCAAATTAATTGAACGAAAGCTTTAGTCGACAGAAGAAATCCTATTTTGCCGTTTTCGTCGTCAAACAGAGCGTTTGAATTGATTGTAACCATATTTTTGTAATGACTTAAATTCGTGGCTTTTGTAATATTGGTGTCAAAAAGACTCTCAATTAAAGGCATGTCCTCCAATGAAGTATCGTTGCTGCTGACCATCAACTTGTTCAGATAATCGGGGATCACTGGAACTGCATAGTATTGAAATTAAGTTACCTTTCCTTTTGTTTTCATAATTACCGACTGATGTAAGCAACAGATTATCGATAAGTATTGCAAAATAAATTAAAACGATTGAACACTTGGGAGTGCTTTGAAGCCATTCACACAATTTGTTCAATTTATTCAAATTATGTAAAACTTTTGAACAGATCTCAAACATTTTTGGAATCAGAATATTCTTTATCACAAACTCTGGTGAAAAACTAATATAAGAATTGTGTGAACAGAGAGATGAAGTCTACACTTATTTTATTGATTATTTTGGCCAAACCTCTGCTTCAAAGCAAACAATTATTATTAATAATAATTTTGGTCTAAAATCACAAATAATATTATCGTTGAAAAACAGTGTTTTGAAAACAATACAAATCCGCAGTTCTTAGGATTAAACTATATTCAAGCACAGAATTAGTGGGAAATTGTCAAAATATGCTTTATCTAGATTATTACAGCAGTGATGCACAAGCACCATCAATCGATCGAGGTAGATCTTTTCATTGAAGAAAATTTGAGTTCTCTATTACTAGTTGTTCAAGTTATGTTCAAGACAAGATTAGAGCATAAACCCTACGTTACCTCCCAGGTCATTGGAGATAAATTTTCTTAAAATTTATAACAACTTGGTTTAAATAAAGAATTGTTATAACAATTATAACAAGAAAACTGCAAACAATATTTAATATACAAAATTAGTTCTTTTGAAACGAATCCATTCGGGGGTTTTTGTGTCAACTTGTTTTGGTCTTTGAATTCTATACCTTGATAATTTATTTGAACTATTGTTTTGTTTGGAACTTTTCTTTTTCCTAATGATGTTATTATTATTATTATTACCATTAGATGTATTGAAATTGTCATTCATTTCTATGTCTTGAGTTTGTGGTCTGCGGTCCCCAATAATCTTAGTCCAAGACTGACGTTCGGCTGAACCGAAGATCTCAAAGACAAGGGCTCCCAATAAATAAAAGGCAGCCGTTGTATAGAAGACTAGATTCCATTTCCAACGCGTCCCGACCGTTTCATCTGTTCCCGAATCAAGTATCTGCCCGACAATAATGGGTGCAATGAATCCCATAGAAGAGGCCAAAGTGTTTGTAAAACCAAATACAGTTCCCGTGAATTCCGGCGCATATTCTGGAATAATGGGATATTCGCCACCAGTTATAAAGCCATACAAACACATACTGCAAACTATTAGCACAACCACAGCAGTTAAAACGCAGCCGACTGATGGCAATATTAAAAGACAAATAGCCGGCCCTACCAGTGCTGTTAATACAATCAAATTAATTAATTTATTAATCAAAATAGAGAAATATCTGACCAATCATTTGAAATAATTTTCTAATTCGAGTTCGAGAGAGTCGTGTTTTTATAATAACAAAAGTGGAAAGGGGTCCCGCAATCATCAGGGTTATACCAATGGCTAAATACATAAGAGCTGTGTAGAGACCGTTCTCAGTAATCATCACATTATGAATGTCACTGAAATATGACGGCACAGAAGTGACCAAAACATAGTACCCATAAGTGCCGCTTGTTTTGGCCGCTATCGAAGCATAGACTGCACGGGATTTGAGTATTGACTTCCAGGGAACCGACACTTTTCTCTAATCAATTCAATATTAATCATTAATTGGGTACAAAACAGCAGCGAATGAATGAATGTGTGCTTTACTTTTGTTATGTTTGAACTGGTATTTTGTAAAATGTAGAGGTGTTCCTCTGGATCGATACTCTTATCTTCTGCGGGAGAGTCGTGTACACACCACCACCACAATAGAAGCCAAATACTATGAATGAGGCTGGAAAAGTAGAAGATAGTGGGCCAGCCCTCACCGAAGTCCAATTTAGCCAAATAACCTGATATGGGAGACATAACCACCGCTCCTATATTACCGCCAAACTGTGTGGCGGCGATGGCTATCGTCAGCTCTTGAATTGGGAACCATTTGGCATACATTGAAAATAGCGAGGAATGAATGAGACCATGAAATGCTCCGATAATAACTCTAATGACAATAAGCCAGGCATAGTGTCTTTTTGCAGCAAAAGGAGATACGGCATTCACTATTGCAGGAATACCAATACCAAGACCACAGACCCACTTTGCACCCCACCTGTCCGTCAATACCCCACCAGTAATTTGTGTTGCAGTGAAGCCATAGAAATAGGCGCTTAGAATAATTCCCTGGACTGTTAGACTCCAATCAAATTGGGCTGACTTTTTAATAATAGATTTACCAATAATAAAAGATACCCTAGCTTATCATATTTACCCTATTTTCTCCTGTATTAGCAGATTTATTGAAAAAAGAACATGAATCAGAGGGGTGGTGTCCTTCCCTGGTTTGGTTAACCATTGCTACGATGGCAACACTCAGATTGACTCTGAGAGCGTATAGAAGACTGCAGGCCGTCATTCCCAGAAAGCCTATCTTGTAACGGCTCAGAATACAATTGAAGACCATTTTGTCCGCACAATTCAAACACTTCACTATTCATCCCATAAAATGGTATTCAATTCGTTGTCATTTCTGTCCTCGAATACAATAAAAATTAAAGAGCGTTAACATAATTCCCTCTTATTATCATTTTATTACACATTTTTTTTAGTTTATCAAGTTTATTATGGATCAGATAAAACCAATTTAATTATAGGATGTTTTTGCTAAAATTGCAAAATAGAAACTTTATTGCTCACTCTATTAGATTTCATTTTACTAAAATAACTATTAAGAAAGGTTGTTTTACTTTTATTTCGCAAATTATTGGCCATCGAAGTTCACAATCGAGAGTTGTACTTGATACAATGCCAATGATAGGGTAATTCATCACTAATTGTTTGCATTTTTATCTGACATATTTTCTAAAACAATGAGTTTTATTTCATATTGTTTATAATAAAATCAACTTTTACTCCAATTAATGATACTTATTAATTAAATTAAATAATCTTGCTAAAGTTGGTTGGTTACTATAAATAGCTCATTTTAGTGTTTGATTTTAGTGTTTTAGCATTTGAGTTAAATTTGACATTGGACATTTTTGATTGTGGTATTTCTCAGTATTTATGTCATTAAATAAGTTATTCGCTTAATATCTGATAAAAGCTATAATTAGTAATAAAGACTTGAAATGATATCTTAATAACAGATATTAACAAAAGGCCAGACTTTCGAGTATTCTCTCATTTTTTGAATAATAATTATTGCCAAACAAATTCTAGAATAATTAATCAAGGTCCATTCTTCAAATAATCCGATGATAAGGTATGCTTAAAATGAAAGTAAAAATGATAAAAGATTTTGTTATCCCTTTTAGTCCAATAAAACTTCAATGTTATTGATCTGACTTTGAAATTATGAAAATATTTTCGTTTTGCTTCTCATGTCTATCACCAATAAACAGATCCGGTGTTACCAACCCATCAAAAATTATCTCAATTTCCATAAATCCTATCTGTGGTCGTCAAACACTTTACTCATTTAGAATATTCTGTAAACATGCAAAAAACTTCTTGATTTGGAATCAACAAGGTCACTGATAGTTACCAAACAATGACTTTTTATAGGTTCTATGCATTTGTTTTGATAATATTTCCGCAAAGATTAAGGTCACACATGTCTTCATTTGGCACTCCATCCGAGTGTGTCTTTAATATATGATAACAATAATCAATTGGCACCAATCGGTTAGTCAAAGGATTGGAGTTCAAAATTACCTATTAACTTTCTAAGTGTCGTTATCAAATAATCAATATTTACCTTGTTACAACATCTTAATATAGAATATAACTCGATTATGTAAATGCCCTGATCATTACAAAACTTTGCAAATAGAAAATACAACAAATTTAATGTTTTAAATCAAATATAATTTATTAATCATTCGATATAATCAATAATCAGTTTTATAATATGTTTTAACAATCAATGAATTAATGAGGTTTTGATTAAATAATTAGTGATTCAAAAGAAAACAATAATTTACATAATATTTACAAAACAAAGAAAAGTTATGATTATAAATGATTTTCAATCAATTCTTTGTTGTAATAATTGAGTTCACAATTCTCCACATAATTGAAATCTTGAGACTCGACTTCAGGGAGAAAGTCCTCAATTAATGGTGTCTTCCTTTCCTCATCTCTTTCTTCCAAGAACTGTTTTTGAATGGATTTGATCCTGTTCAATAAATTCATTGTCTCGGTTCTGGACGTCAAACGATTATTCTTCGCATTCAACACATTAGAGTTTTTGTTGATCTGAGTGTTTAGGAGCAGAAGAAGAACCCGGAGTTGTTCTTTTCGTTCCGTCCCCATCACCTTTCTCTCCATTTTCGGCAAATTACTGGAAACTCTTAAACATTTCTGTTTCGGGACGTCGTCTTCATTGACAAAGTTATTAATATCCAAAAACTTCATTTTAATTGACACTTAAGTTCAAAATATTAGAAGAATTAAAGAAAAATCAATTTCTGTATCTATTAATTGAAGTGGTATTCAATTGAGCGAAAGTTTGAATGTCTTCACTCAGAATGAGTGCACTATTTATATGATTTGAAACTTTTCTTTCTCCGTTCAGAGCCTTTTTTTGTAGCACACGAGTAGTAGAGGTTTCCATCACTACTTTTCTAATGAAAATAGTCGTGAAGGAAAATTTCCTATTTTTGATTTGAGTACAAAAATCTTCTTAGACTGTATGCACAGCCCTCACTATCTGCTGTCTGACTCCCTTTCTACAGTGCACTTACATCAAGACTGTACTCTTGGAGGTGTGTTTCGCATAGCAATTGAATTAAAGCTATTATGCATTATCTCTAATCTTATTTGTTTAGTACTATATTAAACATGTGATTAGATTTAAGTTTTGTTCAATGAATGCAAAAATTATTGAAAATATAATTGAAATGCTTTGATATTACTGTAAACCCATAGACTTTGGAACTCTAATCTCAACTAAATTTTCAATATTTGAGTCAACATTTGTCTATCATTTTTCGATTTCAAGTTTATCCCGATCACAATCATTACCTCTTTTTAATCATTCGATGCACTCCTCTTCATCTCAATCATAGAAATTTGTGCTCAAAATATTTAATAGATGTCCACAACCTTTTGACAAATTCCTTGGTTGGGTCTACACGTGTAGGCAATAGCATTAACCCTTGCAATCATATAAATATGTTTAAGAAAGTGATCAACACATGAATTCCTCCACAAATAAAAACATATAAACAGAACAAAGTCTGACAGAAAAAACAGATCAAATGTTGATTAAACCTACAGTTAGTGTATATTTGTTGTAAACAATTAAATATAAACCACTTTTTAACCTATCAACTTTTTATTCTTCTAATTTTCTCCAATTCATTGATATTTACAGTATATTTAAGAAATTAACGTATTATTGGAGTGGGGCAATTTAAATGCATATATTATATCTGCTAATATCACCTTTAATGCCAGCAATCATTTTTAAGATTATATCTTTGCAGATTTGATAATAAGAGCAAGGTCATCATTAAATACCACACTAAGACAAGAGATTATTAGATTGCACGTCAAACCCATATTGGGAAATTTGCTTGATGCCTAATAAAAGGAACAGGAACAAACAAAACCCAGAATTTATTCTTACTTTAGATCTATCAAGTAGTTATTTATAAGGACGGGTAGCCTTCATAGCATTGTGTTCCTTCCGCTTACAATTTAATTGCGTAACTTTGAGTAAATGGAAAACTTATGTGAATAGAGATAATCATAATCTGCACCAAAACAGGAAGTTTTCCGATTATTTTTGGGTATTTTTGATCGAAATAATTATCAATTTTAAAGTCCCTAATCTTTGGAAATTTCCCTAATCTTAATCTCACGTTAATTCCAAGTATAGATTTTCGGATAATTGAATTCTTAGTATCCTGCTTAGTTTTTTTAAACTTAGCACAATCAGTATTACCTTAATAATTTGGTTTCAACTGTAAAATGAGATTTTAAAAATTTCCCAAATTTCACTCAAAATTTGAAATAATCAAAGTTCTAGTGATTTAGATTTGATCATGTTAGATTACTTTTATCACTTTTAAACATGAATGTTAAACATGAAGTATATAGGATATGAATGGAATAATTTTAACAGACCTTGAATGAAAACTTTACAATTACT
>JAQIWF010001787.1:0-10778 GCA_034694965.1 Ceratozetes gracilis
TAAAATTTTCACCAAAATGCTCCAAATGTTATAAGGAAAATGATCATGCTAAAATTAACAGCTTTCGGCTTCAGCCAGTTCCAGCACTTCCCTATTTAGCATTTGTAAGTGCCTTAAATTCTCAAATGCTCTGCTACCCAGCTTTTTAATTGGTCCGTGAAAAGATAATGATGGTAAATAATCTTGGTATCCATTAATTGGTTGAAAGGCGCCAGATGGGATTTCTTTCACAGCAGTATAATCAAGATTAATTGAATCAATTTGGTTAAACCGGCTTATAATTTCAAATATATTTTTGCTGGGTGTTTCCAATAAATGATTGTTTTTAATTGTTATTTTCTTAGTAACCAGGTCAGTTGCTGTAAAGGCATTCCTATCAATGGATTTAAGAGCTGTCCCTTCGATAATAATCTCTTCAAAAGTGAATTCATTAAAAATATTTTCTTCGAGTGTTTTAATTGAAGTGTTGTTTAAATAAAATGAATTAAAATGTTTTTCATTTCCCATCAGGATATTTGAAAAATTGAAAAATATTCCCTTTATATCGATATTATAATCTCCACCACAATATACTGTATTCGCTTTGAAATGACATGGTTTTAAATGATCAAATCTGCATTGAAAATGATCCCAGGCAGTGAAGGAATAACCCTGTTTACATTTAATACCAAATGCTTTTAGGTATAAAAGATCAGGATAATTCCTTAGCCACAAGTTTTTGCAATTAGAACAATCAACAAGGTTACCTGTTACATTAATTGCATTGTAATAATTATCAAGATTAGGAATTTCTTTTTTAAGGAAATTTTTAAATAATGATTCGTCAAGATATTCTAAATTGTATAAATTTCTTGATAAGTCAATTGTTGTAGCCTTGCTGAAATGCATAAATGCATCTTTGTGAAATGATGAATGTATGTCCAGTTTCTTATTTGAGTCAAATACTAAATTGAGAAAGCGCCACCCTGATCCATTTAATGCAAAAGCATATTCTGGAACATACTCAATTTCTGTATGACCAAGGTATATAGTTTCTAAATTGTATAAGTCCACAAAGGCGTTATTGCCAAGTTTCTTTATAGCGGTGCCATTAAATCTCAAGAATCTCATTTGATCTTGATACCCAATAGTTAATTTAAATGCATTTTCAGGAATTTCTGTTATATTATTATTGAACAAGTTAATCTCTTCAATTTTCAAAAACTTTGTCAATGTATCAAATATTGAATTATCAGTTGATGTTAAGTGGGTATTATTGTTCAAAGTTAGCTTTTCAGTAACAAGCTCAGTTACTGCAAAAGCGTTTCTGCTAATCTTGGTCAATTTGGCACAGTTTTCAATATAGATTTCCTTAAAAGTTATGTCTTTAAATGTGTTGTCTTTCAGTTCAGTAATCGCGGTATTATTCAAATGTATGGAAAGAAACTTCTTCTCAGTATATAAAAGGTAATTTTGAAGTTTTTCAAAGATCTGGACCAAATCTATTGCATTCTTTCCTCCGCAATTAATTTTATTGCCTTCTTTTGTTGTAATACATGTGCAAGGTTGAAACAAATCCTCAGCAGGGCAGGTAACTGGTGCATTTTGTACAAATGGACATACCAGCAAAACTATTAGAACTGGATAATTATTTTTAATTTAAATTATCTTAAATTAATTTAACAGGAATTTAACATGATCAGTCAATTATCAATTAGTTTTTTCATTATGTATATGAACACCTTATCAATAAAGTTATATAATTAAATTTAAAAATTTGTACAACTTACCCTTATTTGAATAAACAACCATAGTTGATTTAGTAAATTCTTTTATAATAACTTGTTAAAATACTATTTTTATTTTTTATATCTAATATAACGTTTCAAAAATATATGTGTTAGTGAGAAAAATTGTTTTTATTAAATAACCTTTATTATTTCATAGTATTTTGCAGTACTCAAATGTTAGTAATGAAATTGATAAGTGCTTCTAAGAATTACAGATTATTTTTTTATCAGAGAAGATCAAGGTTGTATTCGTGAATTATCTTGCACTGATCTAAAAAATAATGTTTATATAACTTGCAAATTTTGGCCGACTTGATATCCTAAATTAAACATTAAATTTATAGATAACACATATCAAGTTTATTAAATTTAAGTAAATATTCCTGACCACAATTGTCGGAATTTTTATATCTAATCTTGAATACTTTGATAACTTATTAATATGAGTATGAAAACAATTCTAGAGAAATTTAGTTGAATTAAAAATAGTTGTACTGTTTTAAGAATATCGGTTTGCACAGTATGTACAGTGAAGGCTCGATTTTATCCCTCTCGACTTTATCTCTACCTCATTTTGTCCCCCAAAATTCAAACCCCCTTTCATAGACCCTAATGTTACAGTAAAATCACTTTATTTTCGTTGGATCTCAATAACTATTAGATATCGCGACTCAAATCTCAAAAACTAAAGGCTATCGCGAGTCGAGTCTCAAAAACTTTTAGTCAAATCTCATTAACTAAATCCTATGCATAGGCTTTGCATTGATTTGACTGATTGTGTGACCACTGCTTTGCATTGTTTCGATTCGAACGTCCGTTACATCGCCTTACGATTCAATGGACTAACAATTAATTAATGAGTTTTGACTAAAAGTTTTTGAGACTCGACTCGGGATAGCTAATAGTTTTTGAGATTTGAGTCGCGATATTTAATAGTTCTTGAGATCCAACGAAAATAAAGTGATTTTACTGTAAGTATTTAAATAAAACGATTGCATTAGAATTGAATTATTTATTTGAGAATCAATTTAATAAAATTGCATTTTGTTTATCTATCAATGAAGTCAATGACTACTTTAACTATTTAATTAATCAAGGTGCTTACTTTTCGAGTTCTTGGGCAATTACTAATTTGGAAACAAATAAGGACGTATTTATTTGACATATGGATGAGTTTAGTCACATGTGATGTCAGTATAAATATTATGCAATAAATTGCTTTGATTTGAAATAATTTAGTTTAAAGTGAATTAAATCATTTGATATGCTTCCGGCCATTTGGGCGGTGGTCCGCGTCTACTCACCATATATTGTCTTTCCCTTCGCTGTCATAATCGGGACAATTGGCTACAAATTGGAGGGAATTTTGACTGATCGCCAAATTGGTTCAAAACAAAAGGATAGTATAGAGAAAGAGAGAAGTGAACGACTTCTGCAACAATTTGATACTTCCGATGCCACTCAAGTTGAGAGCCTTAAGAAGAAGACATTTGTCCCGAAAACCATTTTCGAGACAAATGTTTCGCCATCTCTTCGGCAAAACGCCGAAAACCCGACCTAATTGTCTGCCAATTGTTTAGTCATTACTTATATTTCAAATTAGGTTTAAATTATTTTTTGATGTTTTGCTTCAATTATATTAAATTAAAATATGATTCGAGTGATTGCAGTCCTCTTTTGGCTTAAGTCAACCGAAGTCTCCTCTAATGTACTATTAATTACACTTCAGATGACATAAAGGCTACAAATTATTCATTAATCAACTTTTTTGAAATTATCTTTCAATAAATAGTATCAAATCTTGTGATTACCTGATAATGATATACTTTAGGGATGTTATTTATGGTATTCCCACACAGGAATCTAATTCCTTTTGTGATTGGGACGGGTAGGTAAACGTTTTCCTGATGAACCCGGTGTTGATTTAATTTGCTTAATGAGTTTTATGTAATTGATTTGTTTGAAAGTTGAGTTTGAGTCCAATTGCATAGAATTTTGTGCATTTGATGTAAACTCGAAATAATTTAATTAAAAGTGATTTACATTCAATCAATGGTTTTGTTCTCTCGTGGAGTGCCTTTCAATTATCCTAAGCCTTGAAGGATAAATTTTATCACAATTTTTTAAACCGTCATATTTTCCAGTTTTGTAGATATTTCTTAACTGCAGAATATAGTTTGAATGGATAGTTCTTAATAAGTATGAACTTGGTCAATAGAGCACACTTTCACTTATATTTCCCTTTAATTTGTTCTAATTTGGAGAAAATGTTATCCAATTGACGGAAATTGTTATTATTGTCACAAATTATTGGAATTAATAATATTATCAGATAATTAGAAGCATTTGGGCCAATGTACTATTATAATCATTTAAGATCTAGGTCACTTACTCATTAAACCCTAAAACAAGTGTATATTTATTATTATTAAGCAATTTATTGAAGGTATTCATTATTATTGCTGTCTTTCCTCCCAATAGACCTTTAAAAGAGTCAAAAGATAATTTCAATTCTACATTGTATTAGTCTATAATTCAAAATAATATGCACTTTTAATAAGATAAGATTAGTACTAAAGGCGGAGAAGGATAAATATGAAACTTTTAAAATATTCAGGAAGCTTAAAAATGGCTTATAAATGTTGAGAAAACTACCAGGATATTTTTTTTGGAAAAGTTTGACAGCTTTGCCTTTACTCTACTTCCTTAGTCATCTCTGATAAAAGATATTTGAGATTTGAGTGAATAAATTACTTAAACAAATATTAAACCACAACTCAATAGGAAGTGAACCTCAAAATCAATGATTAAAACTTTATTTGAAAAACACTTTGAAAGACATTGAGAGCTAAGTCGCAGTAAAATTGGTCTCAAATATAGGAAGTCTTTTCAATTGTAGTGATATTTCAAAATTGTTTCAAATAGTCATTCAATTCAAGGCTCAGAACCAACAAAATGTTGAAATTCACAGTTTTTCTGTCGTTATTGTATTTGGTTTGTTCTGAACGACCGACTCCTCAAAAGCCCGACCGTCCAAAACAGTTTCGATATGTGGAAGAAGAAGAACCCGTTCGTCGTCATCACTACCCATCGGCACAAAGACAAGTGGATAACCCTCATCATCAATATGGATATCCCACTAACCCCGAGGCTGAACAATATTCTCCGCCTCATAAGGCTGAGGCTCAGAGAGAATATGGTGTTGAAGACAGAAATGAAGACCAGAGCCGACCTCTCGTCTCCGTTAACACACAAAACACAGAATTGGGAAAAAATGTTGGGGTTGGGGTCAATGTGGGGTAAGTCTATGGTATGACCTCGTATTATGTTATTCAAGCAAATATTGAATTTTAGTCGCATATATCAAATGGACTTAAATCAAGAAAACAATTTCGGCTCAAAAGCTGTAAACCTCGGACTCAGTGTTTTGAATGGTTTGGTTAAAGTGAACGTAAACCGGGAAAGGGATCCTTTCTCTGGTAAAAGAGGGCCCATTTTAGTACAAGTGGGCGGACACACCGTATATAGTAATGGCGGTTATTAAGTGGTCAAACTTATGGACACTACACTCGACACCGCACTGTAAGAAACCCAACATTACAGCCAAAGATTTCATTTAAATATTTTAAACTAATTTTATATTAATTTATATTTCTATTGATATAATGATTGCATAAATTATAAAAATGATTAAAAGATACTCAATATAAATATGTGAAAAAAGTATGTGAAACCTTTAATCAAGGGCATTTATTTGACTTATGTGGCTGATAAAAGAGGGCAGAGTTGGCCATACCTTAAGTATTGCGTCAATTCTTGCACTGCTTTTCGCGCCAATCATTTGTTTTGATGTGATTTGAATTGAATTTTGATTTAAACTCGAATTACATTTGATTTAAGTTTAGTTTGAAATGAATTAAAGGATGAGTGAAGTGAACACTCGTTTCCAAACCTATCATTTCAGACAATTTGTTGGCCATAAGGAAGAAGTGATTCAATTAAAGAAGTGTTTCATTGATTTGGGAAAACGTATAGAAATCCCGTCAGAAGAGTACACGTCTTCTGACGAAGAGTTTAAATATTTTGGTTGTCATTCGGAGACTGAGTCTTATGACAGCGATATCCACGGATTTCAGACAATTGTCGACGAATTTAAGCAAAGAGTCGGAAAAATGGCCGACAAGACTAATGACAATTCTGGTGATAAACGGATCACTAAAACAAAATCTAAGAAAATGACTAAAAGGAAATCCAATACAAGACAGCGCTCCAGAGGTACCAAAACTCCCGAACCAGAGATTAAAATAGAAGTGTCACCACCAACTCAAGAGTCAGTCCCTGAATGCCATTCATTGGATTTATTGGACGAATCACTTCTTGAGGATGACTTTCATGAGAAGAATATGCAGTTCTTTATGAGTCAATCCCTACCAATGACTCAGTCTTCAGCTCTTATCCAACAAAACGGACGGTTCTCTTACTATCACTTAAATGATGAGAAGAACGAGTCCTTGAAATTGGATCAAACGATCGATCATTTGTTGATCCCTTTGTCTGATTTGGTGGAAGACAGCAATTGTTGGCCACTTGTTCTCAAAACAATCACTGAATATGTGTTTGCGTTTCGAAAGTCAACAAAATTTTCAAAATATTTGGGACACAAAGTGTTGTCTCACTATAATTGGATTGAAGACAACTCTGAAATCGATGACAAAGAGTTGTCTCGTATTAAAGGTCTTCACAATCAGTTTTTGGACACATTTATGCGCGAAATTCTTCTCAATTGTTATTCAAGAGATTCCATTATGGAAGTGATCGGAGGATCTAATGACGAGACAAATGTCTGGCCTTTCGTTTCTAAATTAATTACTTTTCTAATCAATGAGTCGATCCGTAAAAGTAAAGAGTTTTCATTTGCTTTCATTCATTTCAAACATATCGTCGAAGTGTTTACTAAAGATTTTCAGCAATTCTTAAACGATTCCGAAGATTATTGCGTTGATATTCAACGAATTGAAGGAAAACAGAACTACAGACCACTTATTTGTCGTCTCATTTGGTCTCAAAAGACTCCAAACTATTTGAATAGTGTTTTAAAACATTTGATTTTTCTCATAACAAAAGTGATTATAATAAAAGAGGACTCACTTTTGGTGGAAGTCTTTAAACTCTTTGAAGTGTGTGCCGAATGTATGCGCATCGGATCGGGTAATATCCGTCCCTATACTTCATTGACATTCGATAGGCCGACACCAATCACCGAACTGTTCCAACAATTGACTCATCACTCTATGGCTACAAATGAAGTGATCGGAAAACTCATGAATTTATCCAATATTTGTTGGATTAAAGTCCAACTCTGCGGTCATTTTATGACACTATTTATTGTCGATTTGAAGACTAAATATGTGAGAGAAAGACATCGAAGAATATCACTCAAACTGATCATCGAATCGCTAACAAATGCCAAACTTATGCCCAAAATAGTTAAGCCGACGATCACTCAAAGAGTAACTAATTCACAGACAAAGGCTTCGGAGTCTTCCCGAAAGCGGTCGTCACTCGGATTAGTCATTAAAAAAGACAAAAATATTTTCGGTAAACAGTGGTCTAAAAAGAATAAATTCGGCGAAAATGCTTTACATACGACTTGTATTAAAGGACTGTCCGACAAATTGAGAGAAATCTTAGAGTCGTCTGCAGAGGGTTTTGGTCCGGACCCAAACGACATCGATAACGCCGGTTATACACCTCTTTGTGAGGCTGCCATACATTCTCGCGTCGATTGCATTCAAGCTCTTATTGAATGGCAAAGTAACTCAAATAAAGCCCTTGACTTTGAGGCCGGCCCTAAAAAACAGACAGCACTTCACGACGCCATTGAAAACAATGCCATCGATTGTGTAAAACTTATTGTCGACGGCGGAGGACTTCAACTCTTGAATATTAGCCGTGAATTGGATAACAAAACGCCAAAAGAATTGATTCAAAGCGAGGAAATGCAACAAATGATTGAGTCATTGACTCAAAACACTTCCGCCAATACTTTTTGTCCAAAGATTAAAGTCAATGGTCCGGAAGAGTCGAAAATTTTCATTCAGATTATCACTGATTTAATATTGAGTTATATTCAAACGACAAAAATTGACCGCTTTTTAGATAATTGTGACACAAATGATGGGTGTATTGAAAGAGGTTTGTGGCAAAACACCTTCTTTGAGGTCTTCCAACGAGAAATGAGCGAAACTGATATCTCAACGCTCAGTGAAGACTTGTCTGTCTTAAGAAAACTGCCCATGATCATCGATAATCTCAAAAGTTTGTTCAGTGATTCCGATATTGAGGTAATCCATGACTTGGACCTAATTTTAAGAGATTTTCGTTTAAACCATTAATTGATTTAAATGTTTAGCCGTTTTTACATTCATTACTCATTACATTCCATATTTGATCTCAAGTTTTAAATCTTTCATAAATTGATTGAAATTTTATTGTAATAATAAATTATATTCTGTTTAATAATTAGATTTAAATCAGTTTTAATAAGTTTTGAGATAAAACAACCGATAATCACATTTAAGCCCTAAATAATGAATTTCAATAAAATTGTTTTGATTATAATATTTTGTCTTAAAATATGAAGTTTTCTGCACTGAGTGTAGAATTTGTCTCATTCTCTAAGATTTCTCCAATTTTTTCGACAGGACTGGTTCTGAGGGGTCGGGAAACACACTTCTGTGCATTTGCCTGAATATTCTTCTCAATCCATTTGAGGAAATGGGAAACTTTAGTATAGATAGCATTGGGTGTCTTAGCATTGGCGCACTGCCCTGGGCCAAATGACACAACACCTACTTCTGTCATACGTTGAACACCTCTACTGTCACTAATAGGTATGATAAGACAGCCACCACTATCCCCCTGACAGGGAGCTGTTCTGTCCACTCCCTGGCATATCATTGAGTCTGCAATAGGGACGGGGTATTGATACTGACGACATTTGTCGTTTGTGATAATCGACACATCCGTATATAACAGCACATCAGATGGTGTGCCTCTATCTTTGGTGAGCCCCCAACCAGCGATTCGTGCCTTTCCACTGTACTCAGACATAGGGTTTTGTGGCAAACAAATGCCATTTACGTGACCCCCCTTTTCGTAGGTCAGTTCAAAGGGATTGCTTGTAGGCATTCGTAAGAGTGCGATGTCGTTCTTGAAGTTTCCATTCTGTCCTCTCCAGCTCTCATGTTGTATCACACAATCAGCTGTTCTCTGCTGTGAACCGGCACTCATCTGCAAACGGTTGTGGACACCTGCCGTCAAGTCAATGCGGTTGGCAGTGGGCTGTCCGTCCCTTTCATTGCTCACACAATGAGCGGCAGTCAAAACCCATCTGAAATGTAATCAAATCAATGGTATAATCATAAAACAGTAGCCTTTGCTCTAAAAATATACCTGGAATTGAGAATAGCACCCCCACATTGCATGTTTCCTTTTGCTGTATTAATCTTTAAAATAACTTGCCAGGGGAACTCACCTCCTTTAGCTATTTTACCTGATACAATCTTATTACCGTTAAATTCATGGGGAATATGACTCATTCCACATGACTTGACTGTAATTTTTGAAGGGTCTTCGTCGGAAACAGTTGGAACGGTTACAGCAACAGTAGGCTTCGTTCTTTGAGGTGTCACACGTTTTGTAGTTGTCGGCGCCTTTTGAGTTGTTGTAGTGATTGGGTTTGTTTCTGATGGTTCAGTCTCTACGGGATCTGTTTCTGTTGGAATTGTCGTGGCTTTGGTAGGTCTTAGACTTATAGGTCTGGCTGGCATACTTGGCCAAGTATAGTTTGGAAGCGGTGGATATTTCGTCACTACTTTGCCAATATCGGCTGACCCGGGTGAAGATGGGCGCCAATTGGTTGATGGCCACTGACTTTCATTCCATTTAGCACTCGGCCATTGGTTTTGTGCTGAAGGTCTTTGTTTCAACCCTTTTATCAATTCCTTGATATTGGGCTCAGAATCACTTTTGGTCTCACAATTGGATAGTGTTTTACACAAAATAATCAAAAGACAAATATTAGTCAATAATTTGGTTATCATTTTGATAGAAATGCTCTCAAAAAGAAAAAATGAAATGAAGTTAAAAATTTAAGAAACTTTTATACGTGTCTAACACCAGCTCTAACCATGTCATTGAATGAATAAACTTTGATGAAAACAAGAATAAAAGTACCCGCATTCAATGTTCCAGGAAAACACTCTGCAAAGTATGAAAGAGTTAATTGTGAGTCACAACCAATTATTGAATTAATTTGTGACACAATTCGTTCATTAAATCATCCAATTGTTTGCCTCACAATCAGTTCCAGTTTTTAATGTTATTCTGTGTCGGAATTGCATTACATTTGGAACACAACGTATTTCCGAAAATTCACTCTAAAATTACATTTCTCATATTTGACAATAATTGTATTCCAGTAGAAAAAAAAGCTTAACAAAATTGGCAATCTTGCTAACTTTGATGCTAACATTTCTTACTGTATGAGTGGTCGCTCTTCAAGAGAATGGTATAAACTTTAAATAATGGCTTCAATTTAACTTCAGTTTCCTCAGAAAGAAAGGTATATTTGGCTACCCTGGTTAAACATTGTTCATTGTTAAAATAAGGGGTCTTCACAGACAGTGGTTAGACATTTTTAATTCCCACAGAATATGATCAAGTAGACATGTCAATAGACATAATACTAAATCTTCCAATAATCAAAGAGTGGTGGTTCCCCTCCTTTTCCCTCCCACTTCTCATTTCTGATTAAAATTGAGTTATAATTCAAATGTAAATTAATAATATTTGATGAAATTTCCTCAAAAACTTTATATTTAGTTCTGTTTAGGTTTGGAATAATTGGATACACTGTAACGGATATACCTGATTGTCGGTCATTCCCTCTCCCAGTGCTAGACTTATATTATTAAATGAATAAAAGCATTATTTAATTAATTAATT
>JAQIWF010001788.1:0-10778 GCA_034694965.1 Ceratozetes gracilis
TTTGTTGACCATTTGTTGACCATTTGTTGACCATTTGTTGACCATTTGTTGACCATTTGTTGACCATTTGTTGACCATTTGTTGACCACTTGTTGACCACTTCCTATCACTGACCAAACAATATATTGTTTAAAGAGATTTCCTATAAAATGATCCGAAATGTAGTTTTGAATGATTTGCACGAATGTCATATTCTGAGCATTTATTGTCGACCATCTAATGGTTGCACTAAATATTGGATTAATTCAGTGATGAGTGACTATTAACTGCTATTCCATCAGATATTGCTTCGAATAATTTAAATTTATGAGAAAAATGCAATTAATTATAATTTCTTTAGTCCTAAATCTGATGAATTCAATGAAGAGTTTTGTGTTGGAGTCCAACAATATTTATCGTCGGCCCTATCCCTGTGCGGCCGCAAACTCTTATTCGCCGTCTTATTCGATGTCGACTTTTTCTCGGATTTTGAAGAAGATATTCAAGAATTGAGACAAAAGGGTTTCGAAACTCTAGTGAACAACGCTTTGGAAGAATTAAAAGAAGTGATAAATTTGAGGACAAAAGCAGAAACACTATTAGAAATGACAACAATTTATGCGATCGAAGATCAGGTGATCGCAAACGCGTCCATAGCTTTGGCAGAACTCTATAACTTCCGATTACAACCATTTCTTAAATTAAGAGAAATTTCTTCCGATTCTATGCGAAAAACTGAAAAAGTGATTAAAGATCCAGATTTGGGTCAAAGAGTGAAGAATGAGGCCATCAAAGAGTACAACGAAAGTAATGATCAATATTTGAGTTCAAATGAAGCCCTTCAACAGCTCTATCAGGACTACTACCGGAAGACTGTAGAACTGGTGAGCGGACAGACGGAACGCATGAAATGTGATCAGAAAAGATTCGGTGAATCAGCCTTTCAGTTAAAGGGTGGTCTCAATCGGTTACAAAAATTGGAACTCTTTCTGACTCAGGAGAGACTCAAACTTTTAAACTCAATTAAAATAACAAAAGAGTTCCAATTTAGTCAAATTGAACAACAATTAAGTGATAACCAAATGAATTGTGATCTGAAGTCCATTGAAAGTGAATTATTTGATCTCCAAATCAATGTTTTGGACTCAAAGCTCGATATCATCGCTGAAGAGGAGAAACTCATTAAACAAAAGATTTTAATGTTAGAGACAGAAGTCAAACATAAGGAAAATATTGAAGAGTTCTTCGATGCCATCGAAGATGAGAAGGAAATGGAATCATTGGCTTTCAATCAAATGTTTGATTCGTCAAAAGACAATCAAAAACTGTCGGCTCTAAAGACAAAACTCAATAAATTGTGCCGAAAGAGAGCTTTCCTGAGGAATAAGAAAAAGTCTTTGCTTTCAAACAAAACTTCGAAACAATTAAATGTTATTAAAGAGAAACAAAACTTCGAAAAACATCACAAAATCCAAATTAAAAGAAGTAATAAATCAGTTGAAAACAAAAAAACAAACGAAAAGTTTGATGAAATCAGAAGAAAAACTTTAGAAAGACTTAAAAGTTATAAATTAAAGTCACTTATGAACAGTGACTTTGGATCCGATGACATAACAAGTGATAGAGAAGAGGAGCTCTCACTTCCTCCATATCCACAAATCAGTTGCCAACAGACTTCGCAAATTCCAAATGATTTTCCTTTACCTCCGCCTCCATTTTCCGCAGATTGTAATAATCCCTCTTTAGATTGTAGTGTTCCCCCACCACCTTTCACTTCCCCACCTTTGCCTCCTCCACCACCTCCTCCTATGCCTATAATGAGTCCAATCCCTTGTCCCCCACCACCACCTCCTTTGCCTTCAATTACAATGAGTTCATGTTTTAAGAGAGAAAAGGCTGAGAAAAAAGAGTCGATTTCGAAGACAGGAAATAAGACATCCATTGATTTGAAAGAAATTCTTCAAATGAAAAGTAGACTCAAACCGACGTCAGTGACGAAGACATTGAGTGAAAAGCCAATGGAATGTATATTAAAAGAAGCTCTGAGTCGGATCCGAAACGTTGTGCCACAATCAGATTCAGATGAAGACAGTGAACAGGATTTTGAGTAACAACTCATAACATATCTTCAATTCTTTAGTAGGAATTTGATCTGAAAATTAAATTCAAATGAAAATTATTAAAAGTATATGAAATGTATAGAAATTTTATTCATTTTTAATGCAAATAAATATATTTTGAACCAAATTATCAATTTATGATTGATTATTATGGATCAATGTTAGCATGGTCATTATAGTGAACCTCATATCAATTTTCTTTATCATTAAAACAGAAATCAAATAAAGTAATGAAAAGTATAGCAACACTACTAGACAAGTACTAGACATGGTCATATACCGATAAAGCTTACTTGTTAGATAGAAAAGATCATTTCATCAAGAGCAAGAGGTTGTTGTTAAACAGAATATTGCCTGCTACCCTGCTAAAATCTGTATTTGATTGAAGAGCCAAATGCGAGTCAAGTCTGAAGCAGAGATCACATGACTCTCATGTCTGACACGTGAGTTAAGCACACATTCATTGATTGCCATTTAAAAGCTATTGAGTGACGAAATAATTGTCTCCTCATTAAGAAGTGGTAAACAAAATGGAATACTTTGGTTCTGAACCGCTTCCAGAAACCACTTCCCAAATGTAAGCTCTCTTTAAATGAAATGCCTTTCAATTGATATGCATTTAAATGGTTAGACTGTGCTGTCAGTGCGGAACCCCAATAGCCCCCAACCCGTCCAACACGTGTGTGGCGTGTCTTCGCACAAAGATAGACATCACTGAAGGTATCCCTAAACAAGTGGTTATATACTTCTGCAAAGGATGTGAACGGTATGTCCAAAGGATAACTCATTAGACCTTTATTTTATGGAATCACTTAATGGCAGATATCAGCAACAAATCGGACAATGGATTACTGCAGAGCTCGAGTCAACACAATTGTTATCTCTTTGTCTTAAGAAACTGAAAGCACTGAACAAAGTCTGAAAGACATTAAACTATGATTTACTCATTGAATTGAATTTCAGGTGAATTTAGTGGACGCGGCCTTTGTTTGGACGGAACCGCATTCCAAACGCATAAAAATCAAGTTAACGGTACAGAAGGAAGTGATCGGCGGAACAATTCTTCAGCAGATCTTTGTTGTTGAATATGTAGTGAACGGACATATGTGTGACGACTGTCACAGACGTGAAGCCAAAGATTTCTGGCGGGCAGTGGTTCAGGTGAGACAGAAGGCCGTTCACAAGAAGACATTCTTTTATTTGGAACAACTGTTAATCAAACACAAAGCACACGATAAGTGCGTTAACATTAAGCCCATACACGAAGGCATTGACTTCTACTTCGACAAAAGAGATGACGCAAAGAAATTGGTCGACTTCTTACAGGCAACTGTTCCCTGTCGTTACCAAACAGCACAACAACTCATATCACACGACACTCACAACAATACCTTTAACTATAAGTTCACGTTTGCGGTCGAAATTGTTCCCATTTGTAAGGACGACATCGTTTGTCTGCCCCTCCAAACCGCCCGAAGCCTCGGGAATATCGGTCAGATCTGTATCGTAACCCGAGTGACAAATATGGTCTATTTGGTCGATCCCTTCACACTTAGAAGTGAGTCTCTCTTTCATTATATAAATGCTTAAACTCTCTCTCAAAATAGCAACTGAACTGACGGCTCAGAATTACTTTCGAAGCCCTTTTCGATCGATCTGTGGCTGCAAACAACTGACAGAATATATAGTTATGGACGTCGACCACATCAGAGATAAAGACATTAAGGTTCCGGTTGGCCCGCGTTCTGATCGGGTATGTATTGGTTGGGCTAAGCTTTTACTTATATTTGATACTCAAATGACAGCACGTTTTGGCCGATGTTTGGCTCATCAGATCCAATGAAATCGGAAGCGATAATCAGAAACATAGTCGAACCCATTTGGGACATCTCCTGAAACCGGGCGACACATGTCATGGATTTGATATAAGTTCCGCGAATATAAACGAAGAGAATTTTGAAAAGTTTGAGAAAAATAATTCAAATAAAATTCCGGATATTATTGTCGTTAAGAAATCATTTGGGGATAAAGTGTCCCGAAATCGGCGACGAGAGTGGAAACTGAGGCGTATAGACATCGACAAGGCTTCAGATGACAGTTCTGTAAACAGAGAATACATGGACTTCTTGGAAGATCTCGAAGAGGATCCTCTGCTCAGACAAAATGTCAATATTTATGCCGACAAAGAAAAGATAGAGAGTGTGATGGCTGTGGACACCGACCATCTGGAAGAGGACGCGCCTCAAATCACACTCCAAGAAATGCTCGAAGATTTAGCCATCGATTGAAAAGATTTTATAGATTTTAATTACATTTGAATTCAATAAATGTCTTTAAATATAAAATGAGTCAAAATTATGTCCGCTTTTATGCGTAATAATTAAGATTTGCCTTTTTCTTGGCCTGAACTTCGAGAATGGCGTCCATGAAGTCTTCGTGAGTCACTTCTGAGGCATTCCTTCTAAGGGCTATCATTCCGGCCTCGACACAGACAGCTTTACATTGAGCGCCATTGAAGTCATCCGTACAACGGGCCAACTCATCGTAATTCACTTCTTTGTTGACATTCATACGTCGCGAATGTATTTGCATAATGCGAGCCCTGGCCTCTTCGTTCGGGTGCGGGAATTCAATCTTACGGTCGAGTCGACCCGAGCGGAGGAGCGCCGGATCTAAAATATCGACTCTATTTGTGGCTGCAATCACTTTGATGTCTGTACTGGAGCTGAATCCGTCCAATTGGTTAAGGAGTTCCAACATAGTCCTCTGCACCTCTCGATCCCCCGCTTTCTCACTGTCGAAGCGTTTGGTTCCGATGGCATCCAATTCATCGATGAATATGATCGCCGGTGCCTTCTCTTTGGCCAAAGCGAAGGCATCCCTAACAAGTTTGGCGCCGTCGCCGATAAACATTTGAACCAATTGAGGTCCGGCCAACTTAAGGAAAGTGGACTTAGTCTGAGCAGCACAGGCGCGAGCCATCAAAGTTTTGCCAGTGCCGGGTGGGCCGTATAGTAACACTCCTTTGGGGGGTTGTATTCCAAGGTTTTCAAATTTCTCCTTATGAGTCATCGGGAGAACCACTGCTTCTATTAGTTCTTGAATTTGTTTGTCGAGTCCTCCGATATCGTTGTACTGTTCTGTTGGTCTCTCATCCACTTCCATAGCCTTCACTCTCGAGTCATATCTGAAAGAAAGGGATTAATAGTTGTTTGAAGTGATTATTAACCGCCGCTTACTCTGCGGGTAATGTCTCTAATATAAGATACGAGTCTTTGTTAACTCCGACCAAATCTCCCGGTTTTAGTTTCTCCGCGTCCACTAAACCAATCACCGGAAGAAAGTATGTCTATCGGAAACCCATTATCACAAAAGTGGACAAAAGTGACCAATAAGTGCATACCTGTCGAGTCGAGGTCTTAATTACTGCCGATTTGCCCTTTCTTTGTGAGTCGAGGTCAACATTAGCGCCGTCCTCTTCACCCAACTCTTGTGGATCAATATCTAAGAGTTCGATGACATTCGACACCAAATATGGAAGAGTTTTATTCACTTTAATCTTTTCGGTGTTTTCTTTGATTTTGTCCTTTTGTGCGGACAATTCGTGACTTATTCTTAAGACTTCACTTCTCATTATTTTGATCTCATTGTCCAGAAGTCGTGTTCGACCGACCACTTCATCGGTGGACATCCGGAGGACGTCTTCACTCAAAGTCTATTAATTAAACTAAGAATTAATTGAATGGAAAAACTGCTGATTCATTGCTCGAATCAATTTTCAATTCACTTCTGTTTAATGACATAACCATTAAATGTCACGAATAGGAGTCAAGACATACCTCAAGGTTTTCATCGACTGACTTCTCGGCCGAAATCGAAGTCATTTTAAAAATTAAATCAGTTTTAAATCAAATGAACTTTTGATCGCTATTTACGTGAAATACAACTCAATTGACAGCAAACGAGTCGAACATAAATACCGTAATATTTGCCATATTTTTGGTTCCCTTCCATCACATGAAGAGTCAAACAAAAGAGATTTCATTCAATGTTTTGAAATGCAATTCATGTGAAGACGAAAGCAGTCGTCGATTGGTTTCTAACGTTTAGCGCATTATTTATATAATTATTGTTTTACTCTTCAATCAAATGACGGAACAATTGATCGAAGATATTAAGACAAGTGATGACATCGAGTGAGTACACCATTTCCTTGTCTTTACTTTAATTAAACAATTATTTTGAAGATTATTTCGAAAATTTGTGTCATCTTTGGGTGATATCAATGAATTCCTAATCCAAAGTGAAGACAATTCTCTGAATTTACTCCACATTTGTGTGGGTTTTGACGAATCGGAGTTCAGTTTACAATGCATTCAACACTTGTTGTCTTTACCCGACATTAATATCAACTCTTTGGCTAAAATCGAAGGAACTCTTGGCATAAGTGGTGCTCACATTGCAGTCGATTGGAGTCATTATACAACTCTTAACACATTAATTGAAAGCGGAATCGATCTCTTCATTTGTGATTCTTATGGATTGTCTGCCAGTGATTATGCCATTAAAAAAGGCGATCAAAGAGCAGAACAACTGATCCAAAAAGCGATTGACAACTATTTGTGTTCCAAATTCTATTCATTTCAAGTCTTAGACAATCATCTCATTAATAGTAATATTAAATCCAATTCTTGTGGTAAAGATTTGAAGAATAAGATTAATCCAAAGCCTGAATCTCCAAAAGAAGGAGATTTGAGGAAAACTACCGAATATTTCGATGAAAATAAAAATATTTGGAAAAAAGTTGACAACAAATCAGACGATTCTTACGATTCAGAGAATAGAAACCATTCGTTGATTTCAAATATTTCTTACGAAAAGACAGAATCAGTGAAAAGCTTTTGTTCGGATAAAACACAAGTTTATGTCTACAACGATAAGGACCATAAGGTTGTCCTCATTGAAGAGCGTTTTGAAGGCTGTGCTAACAACTCATCACCGGATCAATCATTGAATGAGAGGCAAACCATAGCAAAAGGATGTGTCACTCAAACCACTGCTTACGAACACATGAAAGCCATCGAACTTATGAACGGCACTCAGATTTTCAACGAATTACGAGCAATGGGTGACACTCCCGGACCTGTGTTGCCCTCAACTAAGAAATATTATGAGAAACGACTTCTAAATCTACGGAGGGGTACGCTTTCACCCTCTAAACAAGTGTTACCCCTTCCCAACCACTCATCAGAACTGAATCTTTTAATTCAAAAAAAGTTTCCGTTCGAAGAGGTCTTAGAATTAGAGAAACAAATTATTAACTTTTTTGAAGACAATAATTGTAAAAAAATTGACAATAATTTCATTTATTTATTAATTGACCCAAACATTAGTGAAAATATTCCACTTCAGGCCAACGGCTCTAAAATTGTTGTCAACTGTTGCGCACAAATCGATATAAACTTATTGAGTAAATTCATAAAATCCATCTTTTATGTGGGCAAAGGACAGGGAAATCGAGTCTATCAACACTTTTATGAAGCCATCAAATTAGACGACACACAAAAAATGTGTCCCAAAGTGAAACGCATTCATGAGATCTGGTCCTCGAATAAAGGGGTGACATCTTTGCACTGCTTTCACGACATAAGTTCGGGGGAAGCCTTTGCCAGAGAGGCGATGATCATCGAGGCATTAGGTCTGTCCAATCTGACCAATCAGATCAGCGGTAAATACAATCGTAAACTCAGATGGAATGAAAGGAAGAGACGATTATTCGGTTCCTATTTATTATTCAAATCATTCGGAATATATGTATTGACTGGAGAGCGACAAATCAGAAGACCTGACCATTAATTCATACATTTTATACTCAGTTTTTAGCTTTTTTTGACATTTTTTTTTAAATCCAAAACATTTTATTTTGCATTCATTTGAAAGAATTGATTGAAATTAAAATACAAATCAATTGATTGGAAGAGAAATGTTTATCATTTGTTTTATATTTTTGTGAAATTATTTGTAAATAAATAATATTTACATAAAATACAAAATAAAAGAATAACTTAAAGAATGTTGAGTGCAATCAGGCGTTGCAGTTGGGACTGGTCTTAGTGGGAGTCGAGGGATCCAATTGCATAATCTGACAAATCCAACGCGAGAAGTCTGTCTTCTCCCCCTCCGAGCGCTTATAGAACGGGTGACTCTATTTTTGAAATAAGGGCTTAAAATTTAAATCAATTTCTCGTTTCAATTACCATAAGTGAGTGGAGGTCTGCTCTTTCGGTGGGGTTTTTCTTAAGACAACGCTCAACAAAATCTTTAAAGTCCGCAGTGAAGACTGATTTGGGAACAGTAGGCGGGGGTTCATTCACGATATAATCGAGTAACTCGAAAATAGAGAGTCGGGGCCCTTCCCCTGCGGCACCAGAATTGTTGAGTCCGGGACTAAAATTGTTTGGTCGGAACTTTCCGATTGGACTCAAAGAATGATAGCTTTGAGACGGCGGAGAAATTTCTTGTGTTTCGGGGGTATATTTGGGTCC
Organism: Ceratozetes gracilis; assembly: GCA_034694965.1. Classification (NCBI taxonomy): domain Eukaryota; kingdom Metazoa; phylum Arthropoda; class Arachnida; order Sarcoptiformes; family Ceratozetidae; genus Ceratozetes; species Ceratozetes gracilis. The sequence goes on from JAQIWF010001788.1 coordinate 8,645, forward strand.
AAATATTTTTGAAAATTCTTCGGCATCGGGAGGAGGGACAGGATATCTGCCGATTGCCATCTCGACCAATGAAAGGCCTAAACTCCATATATCCGACTGAACCGTATAGTGATTTCCCTGAAGTCTCTCCGGCTTTGAGAAGAATGACAACAATTTAAAGACCGTATAAAGACTTGAAGGGAATGAGAGACTGACCGACATATAAGAACGGGTGCCCACAAAAGAATTGGCCATTGAGTCGATTAACTGTCCGCTAACACCGAAGTCGCATATCTTGATCTCTCCGCGAGAGTTCACTAAAATGTTCGACGGCTTCACATCTAAACAATTCATGTTTACAACAGATAGTGAGTGACCTGCGGTACAAACCCCTGTGCATTATCTGATGCTTTTCACGCAAATAATTGAGACCTTTGATGACAGCAATGGTAACCTTTCCTAATATTTGTTCGGGAATTCGTTTGGCTTTTTTGAGGAGGAGGTCCAAAGATCCGCCGTCCTATCAATCATTATATTACAATTGGGTCTCAATTTTGGTCATAATATGAATGTTTACCATATATTCCATACAAATATTAATCTCTCCGTCACTATAAAAGGCTCCGTAAAAGCCTACGATATGCGGAGAATTGCATTCGTGGAGAACTTTTAACTCACGAATTATTTGACTCCTAATCGCAGGCTTTACCTCCAAATGGATTAACTGTTTATTTCAATACAATTAATCACTAATTATGAGACTAAGAGAGCCCTACCTTTCGGGCCATAATGAGAGCACTGGGTTTATGCATAACTTTGGTGACAACCCCTCCATTGCCAGAACCCAATTCTCCCAAATTATCGAAATCTTCGGCATTTAATTCCCCGACTTTTTGTTTCTGTGAGAGAAACACTTCGAGGCGTTTCCTCTGCTGGTCGTCCAAATCCAAGCCCTCCAAAGACTTTTGTAACGCTTCTAAACTGGTGTCCGACGGCTTACTGTTAATAAGAGGGTTCATCTCAATGGCAGTAATGTCTAAGACTTACTCGTGAGTTGTGTCCACAGCATTGGAATCATTGTTTTGGAGCGAAGAGTGCGGAAGCTTTAGATTCAGTTTGTTTTTACTCATATTCTTCCCACTCATTGTCAACACTTCTTCAGATTCTTAATCGGTTTATGAATTGATTGATCCAAAAGTCTTGGATTCACTTCAAAAATACTGACAAATATTGACAAATAGAGGCAATAATCAAATATTAGTCCCGAATATCTTTGGAATGATATCTATGTCTTATATCTGGTGTTAATTCAATATTTACTAACTATCGAGATATAAATGGGAGAGTCATAGAGTTGAGAGGTTAGGCAACTAAGCAAGGTTAATTCAATTGATTCGCACAGATATTCAAATCTTGAAAAAGGTCTCACTTTAAGGCTTTATTAGTATTAAGGCATCGATAATATCGATGAGAGAAAACATTGAGTGAATCACAGCTCCACTCAAACAAACAATTGAAGCGATAATCGAGACCTCAAACCAACACAACTCTCATATGACATACAATCGATTCAATTGACATACAATTAATACAATTAATATTCAATCAATTATTGCAAATATATTTCTCAACCAATTAATCACTAAATCAAACAATCATTTGTTTGGCCCTCAAGGGGTTAAACAACTCAAATGGCATTACTTTAATGGAAGCCTTTTGACAAATATTTACAAAATTAGCATGATCACTTCAATTGTGTTCTTTGCTTGTAATCAGATATTAATAAGAAGTTAGAAAGGAGTGACCGCCATATTCAACAGTATTAACCAATAACTGGTTTATTTCAAGATCACAGTGAGTCAGTCCAATCCAATAATTGAACAAGACAATTATTGTCATCTTAGAGCACAATTAGAGCAACTCTTCAGTCGTAACCAAATGAGCAAGGACTCTCACATTCACACATTTCAAAATTTATCGTCAATTTTGTATTTCGAAACACAGAATATGTTCTTGGTGAGAATTATAAGTATTTGCCTCAATACAGCATTTATTCATATGTATATAGGTATAAAGCGAGGTTATTTTATAGAGGAAGACTTCTTTGACTATTACTACTACTATCACTGTTTTGGACAACATTGAAGCCATTGAC
>JAQIWF010001789.1:0-10777 GCA_034694965.1 Ceratozetes gracilis
TTTTGCAGCCCCTGCCATGGGATTTTAATGTTAAATTACCCCGTTATAACGGAATCCCGATATAACGGACAGATTTTTGAGGCACCACAGATTCCGTTAAATCGGGGTCAGACTGTATAACCATTTTATATAAGAATTGAATGTCAAACTCAATCACAGTCGAAAATGCTAGATCAATTACTCTTAGGAATTCAAGAAAACAGTATAACTTTGAAAACCCTTGTTCAAATGAATCTTTCTCTCTCCCTCCCTCTCTCTCCCTCTCTCTCTCTCTCTCTCTCTCATATACACAATGATCTTGGTGATCTCTGAATGAAAAGATTCTATACATAAATCCTCTTTCAAAGAACTAATATTTTAAAAACTAATGAATAAACAAATAGTTGTAGGAATAAATTGTTAGAATTCTGACACTGATATTAAATTTTTACTAAAAATTATCAAATTTAATACTAAATAATCAATTATTAAATATTAATATATAATAAGTGATTAAATCATAAACTTTGGGGAAATTTCCTAATTTTAATCTTATCTCTCAACAAAATATTGAGTAAGGTGTTTTAAAGTAATATCATGTGTAAAATCTGTGTACGTTTTTTTAGTAAATCTCATTTGAAATGCAAATTCTAATTCAAAAAAATAATTTAAATAGAGTTATGTTTCTACAAAAGTACCTAGGCGATAGCTAAGATATTATTTAAAAGAGTTCCCAGGTGGGATAGTATAAAATACCATATAAGATATTCTTCAAAATTCTAGTAATCTCCTGAGTATCCCCTCAGGTCTGAAAATTTTCAAAATACACTGAAGTCTTAAAGACCTTAACACTAGGTCTGTTGACAAGCACTTTTATCAAGGTTTTCAAATCCCAGAGGAGGGTATTTTGTAGAATACCCCCTTTTTGAATTTCGAGTTGGCTTACCCTCACTATTTTCAATAATTCTATTCGTGAAATCTCTCATTCATATGATTACAAGTTAGTCACTAATGTGCAAGGTTATCCAATTGAGATTCACGTTAGAGAAACATTCAGAGAGACTCGATTGATACCCAAAAGCTGTAAATCGTTACAACCTTGTATCATTTCATAATTTTAAGATATTTCCAATAAGGAGCATCATAGCTAAAAAAGAAAGGGTTATGTTTGCCTTGATCATCTGTGCAATTAGTAGAGAAAATTAGTTTTTTGTCAAATTTTATGCACTAATTATAAACTGCAAGACTAATGAGATTTCTAAGAATTAGAACATTTGCCATTGTATTAACTCAATGAGCAAGTTATGTTTATTTAAGATGAAATTATCTATCAATTATCACATTAAAGCGTGAATTGTTTTCTCTTTTGTTTTTCAATTAATTAGGAAATGATGTGAAAGTAAAAAATGATTTGAAAGAAAAGATATGAATTAAACCCGATTTCTAAACGAATAAGTTCTCAGTTGAGAGAAGGAAGAGTTCAAATGAAAATTTCAAAATAAAAAAGATAACTAAACATCAAATTCCAGCGAAAAAAGTAGTGATGAAAAAACGGTTTTATAACAGCAGCTCAAAACTAAGAGCAAAAATTCACTGAAACACAACTTTTATTTATAACTCACTTTAGTTTAGTTTATATGCTTTTGACTTAATTTTAAACACATTTCCCTAAACTCTACGCCAATAGTCATGTATTGAGACTTACTTTTCGCCCAACAGTTAAGTGTAATGAAAATAATTATTATATGAATAGGAGTTAAGAAAGTTTAAAATTAGACAAACATTTATGCGTTTTGTTAAACAGGAGAAAAAATAGCTCACAATTATTCAGCAATAATTTCCTCATAATATTTATCGTTTGTTTCAGACATTACTAATACTTTCGACAGATATTTAATTTTATTCGCAATAAAATTAATTAACGTTTAAATGAATTCAATAATAGTATTGGAAATTAGTTCCCATAAGTCTTATGTCATTAAAACAATGTTTTGTTCGCAGTTTATACATAAGTTTAGCACATTTTCAAACTTAATTCAGTTATATAGAAAGAATCTAGATTGATTGCAAGCTAATATCAATTACTCTTAATCAAAAATCTTTTGAGACAATACTTTTGTGTGATATACTTGAAAACAATATGAAGTTTGAGGAAACACAGAGAAAAAAGTTTTATTTTTTTCTGAAAACGACAGAAAACTTTACTCAATTGTTTGCTATAAATATGGGTCAAGAACTCACCCTGGCCCACTGCTATGATGATGGTACAAGAATCCAGATAACTTACCTGATAATAATAATCCATGTTTTGAATGTAATCATAACTTTTTGAATGGTGTAAAACATTTTGATTGCGAACAACTTTTTCACGTCTAAAAACTTGTGCCAATTTTGTACTCAACACAAAAACTTTTTACTTTCACTCGTTTAACATTCACTACAAATTGAAGTTATGTGGAATCAACACAATTATTAACTCATATCTATTTCCCACAATTTGGTACTTTTTAAAGACATCAAAGATATTATATATAAGTGTTATAAAAGTTATGTCACTTTCAAAGATTGTTATCCTATTTACTATAAAATGTTGAAAACATATGCATACGTATGAATATTTGATATTTAAAATGAAAAAGAAGCAAAAAACTAATAATCAAAAATTAAAGAATTTTAATTAAAAAGTGAACTTGGTTAAAATAAATAAGTTTATTATATTAGTTTTAAGGCAACTTTAAAATTACAACAGAGGAATACAGAGTAATTGTATTATACTTATTATTAAAGTTCACGTCTAATTATTAATTACTAATTAGTATTCCAAACTGATCTAGTTAACTCTATAGTTGTAAATGAAGTTTGAGCTTGTCAACACTAATAATTAGTGGACAAAGAATTAGTGACTAATTCTTGAAAAAGAATTGTTTACAGAATTTAGTCAATTAATAAATGATAGAATCTGATGGACGTAATTTGTGTATGGGCATGAACAAGCAGACGTTCACTTTAAAACTAGGTATTTTAAACTTTACATAATATGGTTTAAGTGACATATGATATGTCACATATCTCTCAATGAATTACTCGATGCATATCTTGTCGTTTCTTTGATTCAATTCATTTGAGGATCAGTTGAAAGACTATAAAATATGACTTCAAATACTGACGACTCGATTGTCTGTCAAATGGATTGCAATAAAAAGTTTATAATTTCATCGAATAATCAATTGATAAGAGACTCAAAGTTTCGCTTTTTTAGTAAATTACTATCAATTGAATGCATTGAATGCTCGCAAAGATTTGATAATTTGATAGACAATTACAATCACTTCTTAGACAAACATATGGCCACTGAAGTGAATGACAGTCAGAAAGACATTGAAGAGTCACCGAAACTCGTGATGAATACGAGTGACAGTAAATCAAAGCCAAAGAAGAAGAAAAAGACAACGACTAAAGAAACGCTAAAAACACTGTCTATTGAGGAGGTTTGTGGTCAAATTGTCGACAATACGTCGACCATATCTGTGGCCAAATCAGTACTTCCAGACTTGCCTTACAAAGAGGATCAGTGGACTCCCCTAAACCCTGGGGGCAAAAAACGTTACGACAGAGACTTCTTGTTTGACGTCAACAAAAAGTCCGAAATTTGCCACAAAATGCCTGATTATCTTCAAATCGGAAAACGTCGAGAAGTAGTGCGAAAAGTAAGTGATATTTGGATCAAATGATAATTCAAATGCAATGATAAGAGTCTGACCTCTTTTATGGACAAAATTCTCGTCTCTGATGTCATTTATTGAGACTAAAACCAAATGATTTGAATTGAATATAGAATTGAATCCATTTTTATGACTCATTTGTATATTAAAATAGGTTTCAAGTGATGTCCATCACTATAAGGACACACCTTTGGGACACTTTTGGCCCATTTATGGTTCGAGAGGGGCTCACAATAGTCTTATGGTATACCCATTCCTTACTTTATTAAATAGTTTAATTAATTTGTGGTAATCTGTATGACAGCCGCAGATCATTGAACGCCAGGCCTCTAATCAGTCATCAAATAAAGGGAGTCATCAGAAAAAGCAGAAATGGATTACATCTTTAGATTACTTTACTTCTCAATAACTCTTTGTCTCTATTTGTAAATCACATTCAATAGACTTAATACTATTAATAGTTTAACTCAATTTTGAGCCCATATTCAGAACATATTCTTATAAATACAGAATTTAATGTCAGAATAAATGTAAGAATCTTTTGGACGTCATTTGTGAACATTCTTACAGATGTTTATATTTGTTTACAAACTGGATCTTTAAATTTGGCATTTTGTCCATCTGACAGATCACTCAATTAATCCCTCGATCAATGTTTTGCAGTTTCTTTGATTGAATTCATTTGAGGATCAGTTGAAAGACTATAAAATATGACTTCAAATACTGACGACTCGATTGTCTGTCAAACGGATTGCAAACAAAAGTTCATAATTTCATCGATTAGTCAACTGATCGCTGATTCAAATGATTTACTTTTCAGTAAATTACTATTAATTGAATGCATTAAATGTCAGCAAAGATTTGAGAATTTGTTAGACAATTACAATCACTTCTTAGACAAACATAAGGAAATCAATGAAAATCCCATTGAAGTGAATGACAATCAGAAAGATATTGAAGAGTCACCGAAACTCAGGATCAATATGAGAGTCCATAAATCAAAGCGTAAGCCTAAAGAAAAGGTACTTTAATTATCTCAATGTTTTTATTGATAATAAATGTGATAATTGTGTAAAAACTTAGACAAATGTGGGAACTGATGGGGAAAAGCGTTTTTTCTGCGACTTTCAGGACTGCAGAAAATCCTATACCCGTAGTACGGGATTAAAATGTCACCTCGAGGTACATATTAAGGGCAAAGGAAAGAAACATATCTGTGGTTATCAGGGATGTACCCGAGCTTATGCCCGTCGCGACGATTTGCTCGTTCACAGAAAACTTCACACAAATCCCAGTATTTGTGATATTTGTGGCAAACATTTCGATTGCGATACACGACTCAAACAGCATAAAGTGGTCCATTCAGAGGACAGACCCTTCCCCTGTCAATGGCCAGGATGTGATGTCAGAAGCAAGACTAAAGGCGCTATTGATACCCACATCCAGACCCATACGTATATATTTTAGTTAAATTGTGATATAAACTGATAACAAATTTTCAATTTTAGAAAAGACCGACGATTTGAATGTGATTATGAGGGCTGTCCTCAGACATACACCTCACAAACAATCCTTAATCAGCACAAAAAGCGTCAACATTTAAAAATACGTAAAGAAGAGTGTTTGTGGCCAGGGTGTGACTCCAAATTTGTCAATAAGTCAGGTATTGTTCACAAACCTGAGTCGCGTTATAGTCTGACCCCATTGTGTTAGAACTCAAATGTCATATGACTTTCCACACCAATGAACGCAATTTTGCCTGCGATTGGCCCGACTGTGAGAAGCGGTTCCCAAACTCTACGATACTTAAGAAGCATAGGGTATATATATATACACTTTCATATCAATTATAAAATTTTCAAAATTCTCTTATAAACAGTACACCCATACCGGGGAACGACCCTTTCCATGTCTGATTGACGGCTGTACCGCTGCTTTCGCCTGTAGTAAGTGATTAGACATAAGTTATTTGCAATATTTGAATAACATTCTGTCATTTCTTTCAATTTGGCCAAAATAGGGGGCACTTTGGGTCAGTACTCAATTCAAACGGTTTTCATTTATTTTGAAATTGAATTAATGATTGTTTTTTAGGAACCCATAAGAAACTGATCCACAAATGTAATGAAATCAAAAGGTCGCGATGGGATCGACCCAAACGAACGATTATTACTTGATTATGTTGCCATTTCGTAAATTACAATGAGCAAGAGTATTTCCCATTATTTCAAATGGTGGTACAAGTGATCCCTTTTAATACCGAGTCTAAGATTTTAATTACATTTATGACTTGATTTAGTGGAGGTATTGGTAGGAATTAATTCATTTCTTTTAATAGAACCTATTTATTAATTGAGTCTAAGATCTATAAAATTTAAATAAAATTTTAAGCGAAAAAATAATACAAATACTGAATATATTTGTATCAATGGATATGAGGTGAGATCCAGACGTCTGTCCCGATCCTCGTCCGCAATGAGACTCAGTTTGATAGTCGCCAATACAGGCGGCGAATGCCATCACATGTGCGATATATGACTGTTCCTGAGTTCCCTGCAATAGGTGTGCCATTGGGCCCGTACTGTAGGCAGCTATTCATTAATTATTTATTAAAATTAAATGTAAACTAAACAGGGTACTCATATACTGACCCACATCTTCACCTCCGTGTGCATTACTGTCTAAATGAATGGCCGCAAGAGAACGATATCGAGGATTAGCTGTAAATACAATTTGTTGCAAATACTTGAAGATAGCAATCAATAATAACTCACTTGTGTCAACAGTTGACGGGTCTTCCCTGTTCTCTTGAAAGCCTGGTCCATTTCCATACATCAAAGTTGTATAGGGCTTCGAATAAGTATCATTCCCTGCCATTCCAAATATAGAGTTTCCCCTTTTTGTATATCCATTGAATGATAGGGTGTGTGAGTGGTCTGCCGTCACAACTGTCAGAGTGTCTGATTTTGAGAGTAGAGTCGATGCTTTGGTGATGGCATTATCGAAGGCAACGGTGTCGTAGAGAGATAGGAGGGCATAATTATCGTGGTGTGCTTTGTCTATATTCCCGCCCTCAGCCAACAGCACAAACCCATTCTTATTCTTTCCAAGAATTTTGATCGCAATTTCAGTCATTTCTTCGAGTGAGGGCTCAGAGCTTTGGTCAGATGTATCCCTTTCCTTGTCATAATTCAAATGGTCGTAATTGAATAAACCGAACAAATACTCCACTTCTTTATAATTAACTTCTTTGAGTTGAGATCTCGTTTCCACAAATTTATAGGACTTGTCGTTAAGTCCACTCTCTTTCTTCAATTTGATCCAATCTTTTATCAAATTTTTATTATCCTTTCGAACACCAGATTTGCCATCGATGGCAATCTCTCCTTCAGGAAGAAAGAACCTGCGTGCACCACCCAGTATCACATTCAATTTAGAGCCAGGTTCGTCTTCAATGAGTTGTCGAGCAATATCTTTACAATCACCCGTCATATTCTGTGGAACATAACTCTCCCAGTCTCTGTTTGATATGTGAGCATAAGCTGCAGAGGGAGTGGCGTCGGTAATCTGAGCGGTGGTCACAATTCCTGCACTCTTTCCTTTATTAAGTATAAAATACTAGAAACAAAAGCTAACCAATTGTCTGATTACCGGAATCTATGGCCCACTTAAGTATAGATGAAATGCTATTTTGTTTAATCAAATCGCAATCATTTGAATATCGAGGAACTCTTGCATTCACACCAATAGTGCCATCATTTGTCTTAATACCGCTGAGGAATGCATTGGCCGAAGCGGCAGAATCTGTCACCTGATAGTTGACATTATAAGTCTGCAATAAATACAAAATATATCAATAAAATGATTTAAATTCATTTGATTTTATTGAAGTTATCTTCAAAACTGTAAACTTTATCAAAGAAACTGATTCTCACTAATCAAACACGAGTTTTGAGGGATCTATGATATGGACTCAATTAAATGTATTAAATGTTTACATTTTTGGTCAGATAAGTTAAAATGTACCCAAATTTAGCTTGAATAATAGAACTTATTGGCACTTTTTAAAAATAGGGCAAAATCTTTATAGTTATTTGATATCATTCCAATGTTATCCATCATATTTATTTAGAATTCAACAGTAAGTTAGAGATGACTGATATTTATTTATCAGTCATTTTTAACTTATTATTAAGCCCTACATAAATATAAGCTGTCATGCTACTTTTTATGCTGATGTAATTCTAAATCTTTTAATTAAATTGTATATAATTTTATATTTTAATAATATTCTATAATTTAGTGATTTGTTTACTTTGATCAGAGAGACGTATGGGAACTCTTCGACTTTCAATTTAGTCTCCTCTCCAGACTTGCCCTGGAGTTGTCCCTTCAGTATTCGAGACGGAGTTATGGTTGTGATTCCCATACCGTCGCCCAGGAATAAGATTACATTCTTGGCTCTATTGACGATTGGCCTCTCAATCAGTCTCTGTTTGAGTGTATCCTTTGCCAATCGGTTCCAATATTGGGGCTCTATTTCAGCTGCAGATAACGAATAATATCTATTAATAAGCGATTGATTTGTTAAAACCTATGGTTAAATCCAGGGATGTGAGGGTATATAGATCAAAACGCCCTTTTTTAGCCCAGACAGTAGGCTTAAAATACTTTAATATAAAACCAATGAGTTTGCTATCCATCTCCTCCTCCTCCCCCCCCCCCAGATTCGTGACTTTTACCAGGACTTTACCTCCTTTATTTTTGCCCTGAGGTTAGGTATCCCTTATTAAAACTATGAGTTATCTCTGAATCTTAAATTAAGTGATAAGGAAATATTTGACAAGTACCACTAACCAATTATCAAAAGAAAAAAATCGATTCATTTTTTTTAAACGATAGAAACCCTATTAAACGTATCTGACTTGAGTTGTCACTAAAGTCTGTCATTCATTAAATTTATCTGAAATTTGACTCAAATTACAGATAATTTACGATAAGAGAGGAAAACTATAATTCATTTCACAATAAATTTAAAATTAGCAAAATTATTGATCACAGAATTGAATGAATTTTCAAATGAATATCAATTGCTTTGACAGAAATTCAAAAAATATTTAGAAAAACGGGTTTAGAACTAAACATATGATTAAAACACGAATTTAATTCAATGCCAAACCAGGGATGCAAAGGGTTTTCCCACACTATAACCAAAAAGCCGGTAAAACCTAATTAAACTTTGATAAATTAGTTTATTTAAAAATAGAAAATTTACATGTTAATATTTTTTGGGTCGGCATGTACAATGCGTGGGCCAAAAATGATAATTTTTTTAAAATTAATAATTGATATGATTTTAATGTCAAATTTTATCGCAAAGTCGAATATGAAAATTAAAATTTTTTAACTAAATTACTTTTCGAGTTATTACACTTTCGACATAAAAATTCAAAATGGCGGAACATAACAAATAATACATGATTCCGATGTAGGATTTAACACTGATCAAGTATTTGTCAATGAATTTTAAATCAAATTGTTAGTTTTCGAGTTTATCGACTTTAAATTAATTTAACTCGAATAACTCGAAAATTTCAAATTCGACCAAAGAACAAATATTATATTATTAATCAGCGTTAAATTCTATACTGAAATCATGTATCATTTGTTATTTTCCGCCAATTTGAATTTTTATGTCGAAAGTCGAATAACCCGAAAAGTAATTTAGATAAAAAATTTTAATTTTCATATTCGACTATGGGATAAAATTTGACATTAAAATCATATCAATTATTTTTTTGAAAAAATTATTAATATTTGGCCCACGCATTGTAAATGCTGACCAAAAATTTAAGTCGATGTTGAACTGAAAATTAGCCTTAATCATTAATCTGTTTATCAATTCTACTTTGAATTATGACTTTTTATGAAATTCATAATCGAGTAAAGTTAACAACAAGTTCATAAAATTGAAAACAAAAACTACTAAATTAATAGTTAAGTTTTTTTTGAACTTTTTTCAAAGTTTGATAGTTTTGTGTTAAATAGATTAATGATTAAGGCTAATATACAGTTCAACATCGACTTACATTTTTATCTGTACAATACAATACTTATCAAGAACAATTGATCGGTCAAAATTTTTAACTCTTCTTGGCCAAGATTAAATTTAACTTATAATTCGGTATATAAGATTTGGTTTCAATTTTAAATTACAGTTTTGCAAAAGATGTAAATTAATTATTAATACAAACATAATCTTGCAGATATAATTTCATATTAGATAACAGGAATGGCCAAGCTCGGCGACTATTGGTTTGATAGTTTAAAACACTGATGGGAATAATGCTAGGTTTTAAAATTTAATTTGAAATATTTAATATAATTACATCGTGATTTAAATTAGCAAATTAAGAAATTTTTTTTTATGATACTCATGTATCTTCGTAGGGTAAACTAAGACATTTTTGAAACAGCGCATTTTTTATTACCATTTACGCCTTAAAAGGCCCAATGTCAAATATTTTGTAACCAAAATTATTCTTGTTTATTTTTCTTGACATATTAGAAAATATTGTTACTTCAATTAAGACTGTAAACTCAACAATAAATAAAAAAAAATTAATTCCCTAGGACAATTAGCTAATTAATTGGAAATTATCTCTATTACACTTGACTACTAGATTTTAGCTTGATATTTTCTAAAAATTATATTTTTTTTTAATTAATTAAAAAAGTTTCTACTTAATTTGTAAATTGTGAATTAAACCAGGGATGGCCAAGAGTAATAAGTTCACTAAAAAAACCTCTTTTAAAATTTAAAATTTAAGATTTTATCACATTTATTAAATTATAAAGTATCTTGTATTTACATCTCTTGTATTGATCAATGCTGTTTATTAAAAAAACATTAGTTGCATACTCATTAAATTCTAAGATTTGCCAAAATTTCCTTTAGAGCTTTAAAAAGTAAGCATGTTCACATTAATTTAAAAACTCTTTTAACAGAAAGTAAAAAAGTAAACTTGTACCGTTATATCAATTATTTCTCCAATAGTGTAAAAATAATAAAAGTT
>JAQIWF010001790.1:0-10775 GCA_034694965.1 Ceratozetes gracilis
TTACCAAGCTTATTTTGAGAGAGAGAGAGAGAGGGAGAGAGAGGAGAGATCTGAGTTTAAAACCAAAAACACGACCAAAACATTGATTGAAAGAAAAATAAGAATAAAAGACATAATAAAAAGCAAAATAAAAATTGTAATAAAATCCGAAAAAATAAGAGTTGTTTTAAACCATAAGAAGAAGACAATAAAAACACAGAAAATAGTTTTTAAATTGAAAACAAAAACTGGAAATAAAATGCCATTAAATACAGTCGGAGTAAAGCTATGTTTTATCCACTTTAATGTTCAACTATTTTGCCTTCACTTTCACTTCTCTAACATTATTTTGTGACTCGATTTTATTGATTAAATTAATAGATAGTTAAGTGATATATAGTGAGAGATATAAAACTGGGATCGAAAAGTGTATTATTGCATTTTGAGATGCGCAAGGTGCTGGACAATATAATGTCCATTCATAATTTTTAAGTTATTAGGGTTGACAATGTTATGCAAATTTTATAATGAAATTATCGCTCAAAATAATTAGTTTCACATAGGTGACAACATAAATAACGTTACGTTTATGTATTTTAATTTTGAATTTAAAAATCATCAACTTTAATTATAATTATACAAATAGATCGCTGAATAAGAAATTTATCTCTTATAAAGAGTTTCGTTTATATAAAAGTAATTAATATAAGTAGTAATTCATTCATCCATAAAAAAAAATCTGTATCTTAATTGGAGTTATTCTTATTAAGGATGCATTTATTGAGAGGTCTAACTGTAATTACAATTTGAGTCAGTAATTAATTTATAAACAAAACTTCATTTTAATATTTTTTTAAATTAAAATATTTATTGCAAATATTATTTGTTCAATAATAGACCACCTTGCTCATTGTAAGCCGATAAGCGAAGAAATTTTTCTATTCTTCTCTCTATTTTTATTGAGTTACCAATAAAGACAAAAATGTTGTAATAATTGCCGGAATCGATGCCATATAACAACAAATTATTTTCTCTGCAAAACTGTTCGCTAACTATAGGTTCTGGTAAATAACAGACCCTTTCCTCTAATAATTTATATTTTTCATCACAGCTTCACTATATTTTTGCTACAAACCATTGCACCCTAATCACTTTAATAACTTTTATCTCGCTAATTAGTGGAATTAGTCGTAATTAAATGCTCAGTATAACTTAATATAACATCATCAAAAAGATAAATTAGGTCATTTTGGACATTTTATGCTTAATTTAGCAAGGTTAAAATTGTATTAAAGGAAGTATTCAATTAAGTTTTTTTAATATAAATTAAAATATGCAAGATGTTAACGAGAGATGATCAGGGTAACTAAATGATAACTAAATAATATTGGGAAATGCAATAAAAACCTAGATGGCAGACCTGGAACTTATCTATCACAGAATATTTAAGAAAATTCAAATTCTTAGGTAATTCTTGTCAAACTTATCATGATCAAAATATGATCTATGGCAAATTTTAGAATTTTAATATATAAAATAATGTGACTAGGTCATTTGCACTTAACTGTGCAAACCTTGCTTATCAGACAATTATCAATTTAAAAATGCTATTATCACATTTATGGGCAATTTTTACCAATGCATCAAACAATAATATCCCGGTTTAACAGCATTTTTTCAAAGACCATCATTATATTGTCCGATCAATTGTCAAATCATAGCTCATATTATCATTTATTTGTGTGTTTCGCACACGAGTCCAATGGATATCTACAACCCATTCCTCTGCACAGCCTATTCTTCTCTATTTTATTATGTCATTATTGCAATGCATTAGAGCTCAGACATTCTCAGCCCTCCATATCAATAGTGGGAACGGAATAACAGTTTTACACAATGGACAGACTGACAGACAGGTGTGAAATATTTTCAATACATTTATTGATGTATTGAAGCAGAAAATAAAGTAATGTTTTTGATGTGTTTATGGCTTATCTCAAGGCTAACGACAAGGCTTTCAAAACAAATTACATGATAGAGAATAATGTATTGAATTGAGAATAATCGTGGTTTTTTTTATTTAACATACTTGGTCTAAAAATAGCATTAGAATTTTTGATCAACATGTTGTTTTTAAATTATGCTGCTGTCACTCTTGATAGAGTAAACTCTTTATAAAGATATAAGGAAATTTCTTTTATTTGCTGCTACAGTTTTGTTTATAAGTAAATTGATTATAAGAAACTCTATTAGAGAGATATCATTGTTAAGGAAGAGGTTATAAGTAAATTCCTAATATAAGTAAATAATAAGCGTTAACTTATAAGCAATGTAGACTGTATTAATTGTGAGATCATAAATTTTTTTTAGTTAATTTGTCAGATAAGACAAAGTTAGCATGAAAAAATAAGACAAATAAAAACTATAAATTGTAGTTCAAATTAAATAGTTTAAAAGTTTTTATCATGTTCATCAATAGGATTTATTGAGTTGACCCAGTTTTCAACATGATCAATATTGCAAGTATTAATTTTAAAAATAAATCAACAATAAAAAAAATTATTGAATGATTACTGCCTTGAGCAATTTGTTGAGTCCGGTGTTCAGTATATCATATTTAATGTTAACAAAAAATTTTAGCCAAGAATACACTCAAAGAAAAAAACTAAAAGACTGATTGAGTAAATGTGTGCAAACATTTCCGAACAAAATTTCCCGTTTGATAAGAGTTGCCCTGAAGTGGAAGCAAAATATGAGCGCATACTTTGATGGATAAGTTTGTGTTTAGACTGAGAGACAGACCATTCAAATATTTAGAGAACTTTATTTTTATTTGAGGATAAAATATGGGAATTTTTTTTACCTCGATGTCATTTTTTAGAGTGATTTAATTAAAAGATTAAAATGAGAAATTCCCCTGAATTTAAGGGATGTGCATGATCTTCTCGGGGGATGGGGTATTTAAGTTATATCTATATAGGCCAAAGCAAGGGGTTAAAAAAATAAATTAGCAAGATAAATTTTTATTATTCTATTCATTTATTTTAAAATATACTTATAAAACAATTAATATAAACAAGTGAGTTTAATCTACTTCCCCCCTTGAATGCTCATGTTAAATGTGTTAAATAAATTTAACAAATTAATATGAACCTAATAAATCTGATGAAATATAATTAATCATTTCAAGCTTGCTCATTTAAGTTTTACGCATTAAAATTCAATTTAAAAAGCAAACCGGAGATTAAAAATTCCCATGAGCACCATTGTAATAAAAGAAAAATTTTTAATATTAAAAATATTCTCCCTCAAATCAAATTAATCAAATACTCCGACATAATAGAATAATAGTGCTGTTCTCTTGTGCCGTTCCTTTAGCTAATCTCGTGTTGAGCCATACAAAAGGCAAATAGTGAAACCCCTCTCCTTTTTTCTTGTTTGATGAATTCATTTCAATATTATTTATCATTTTCACGGCTTTCCACACAAACCCATTGTGTGCCGGAATTTTAATGAAAAATATTGCATACAATTCACTAACAGATAACACAGATTTCTTAACTCAAATTATTTGCATATTAATTATATTTTGCTCTCTTGAGGGGGGAGCCAAGGTTATTAGCCATAAAGGGGAGCGACGGCTTATGCCATCAATTAAATCAAAATACATTTGAGATAAGAGATTATGGATTTAGTCACACTTTATCTCTTGGGTTATACAGTTAAACCTCTCAATAAGAAAAATTCTTATTAAAAGAAATATTTTTGGCCCATGAATGCATGAATGGAATTTCCCATGCTTGATTAAATTACTTGTAAATAAGGAAAACTCTTAATAAGTTACATATTTCTTTTGGTTTTATTATTTAGAGGTCAAACTGTATATCACATTTAAAAAATGTCATAGTCAAGGTTATTTATTATTTTACAAGGCAATCAAATATGAGCCTGGTGATTCACTAATTAAGTTTTACAGAAAGATTTATTAATTAGCAATTTATCTTCTCATGTAGAAATTGCGGGGGTGAAATATAAAAATAGATTACCACCTTGCACACCCCTGTTTAACTACAGATGTAATTTCATTTGTAATCTGAGGGTATTTTTGCTAATATAATGTGGTTTTCGATTAATTTTCTCGTTTTCTGTTTTTGACAGTTTAAATGCGTTAAACGCATAAAATATTTATTTAAATTATTATTATTGCGGGATATTTGGGATTTTGTCGACTTTAGGCCAAAATAAATTTGATTTTAATCTAGGAAAATTTATGACAACCATTTTGAACCATTAATAATGATTAAATGCCTAACTTAATAGTGATAGATGAGCTAGGATAATCGACCAATTTTGGTAATGAGAAACCAAATGTTTGATTATATTTTATTTAATAGAAAATTGATAAAGGTCATTAATCATTTAAGTTAATTAAATTAACCCAGGCTTTAAATTTTGTACTTTAATATTTTTATCAAACTCTTAATTTAAGATAAATTTTTGTTTTAAACTTACCAGGTATAAATTTTATCTTATCCGCTAGTTTGATCAGCCAGAAGTTACTTGTGCCTATCAAAAATAAAAATACATATAAATTACATTGTCAATTTTTAAATTAATTAAATATTGTATAAAATATTTGCAAGAATAAAATAATTTTGTTTATAAAAGATATGTTTATAAAATGCACAATAGCTTTGAAATATGCACATGCACAAGAAAAATGTAACATGTACAAACATTTTTCATTTATTATTATCTTGCAAACTTGAATTAAGTTGAGGGCAAACCCATAAATCCTTTAATGATTCTCAACGTCTTAAAGACGTTGACTTTTGTGTTGTTTCACTCATTGTATTGAGTATTATATTGTGGGGTTTTGTGTGCTTATCGTCTCTCATCTGATTTGTTGTTAAGTCACTAATCGCTCATTTGATGTCTGACCCATTCATTAGAGGACTATCGCTCAGAGACTCTTCACAGTCACTGTAATTGAGAGCACAGACAGGAGTTTGCGATTAAGTCATTCCTCTCTTTAATGAGTTTAGCCATTAATGCGCTGTTTACAAATCTATGCTTTTAAATTATCCTTGTACTTTTTAGTTAGTTTAGTTTGACAAATTATATTGTCAAGCAATTTGTACAGTTTTTATCATGTAACAATTTAAATTTATAAAGTACAGGGTATTAGAAAATTGAAGGTTGCAATTTAAAGTAACTAGTTTAATAAAAGTTTGCGACTATTTTTTTTAATTTATCGTAAGTAATTTATTTGATGATTATTATCATCTTGTAACTATATTTTTCATTTAAAAATTTGCAAGGTAATTTTAAATAGATAGCATGTAATTGAGGAGAAATAAATTAATCATATAGATTATTTATTATTTTTTAACTGATTAATCATTGTTAATCATTGCAATGGTTTATGATGTGTTTCAAGATAAATTTGACAAGATACAACTGCAAGTTAAATGTATACCTTTGGAAAACCAAGATCCTTATTCCTTATTTTTTAAAACTGTACTTTCTAACACTTGTTAAAAACTTTATACATTAAGAATAAGTTCAAACTTTAATATTCCTGAATAATTTACCATCAAATTGAATGTTGAGAAATTAATCTTGCGCAAAAGTCACATTCAAAAAACATTATTCATTATGGATTTTAAGTGAAAAATTGTTTTTAAAGCTTAAAATCAAGAATTTTAATGGCATTTCTCATAAAATAAATTGATTTCTTCACAGATTCCGGACTCAACCACTGGTGGAAATGGAGTTTTACTACTAAACCATTTGATTCTACGTTGTTTTTAACTACTACTGCACTGGTAGTCAGCAGAGATCGACTGTGCGATATGTAAAAGTGAACGATCCCTGACTCCAGTCAACTGAAGAGTTTCTCATTAATCATTCCTCCGGTTTTAAACAACACATGAGAACTACTATTAATCATTAGCCGATAAATATATAGTTTTGAATATACCGGTGCTCTCCCTGTGCTCTATGACATTAGCTCTATTGTTATGCTGGCAAAGGCGCGACAGTTGCTAGATTAACAGTTAAACGCTTCATGATGACCAAGGGGGAGCATAATTATAATAACTTTAAACTAAATTATTATAAGAATGCTAAATTATTTAATCTCATATATTAAGTATTACATTGTTTAGGGTAGAAATAAACCAGAAATAATAATTTTATATAGATAACATTTAAGTTACTTGTTGAATATACAATTAAAGAATAAATCAGGAAAGAGAGCTTGATAAGACATGTATAGAAGACTAAGTTTATGTTTGTAGTAAAACACTTCATCTGTGAGCTAACTATCCTTATATTCATAAATTATGCCACACAATAGTTAATTGGAATGACCAAGCTTTTTAATAATAAGAAAAACTAATGAAGAATTAATTACATTCATATTCTCTAAAGATCAGGATAGTTTTTTTTATATAACTAAAATCAGTATATTAATCAAAATATTCTATAAAATTAGAGTGTTAGTGTCAAATATCCATGATCCACCTTGCTCATCTTTAACAGTAAACTGCGCTCTCTATAACCCGCTATGAAATATAATTTTTCAAAAATTCAATTATGATTTGAGTCGAAAGAAAATGAATGAAAAAAGTTTTAAATTAAGTTCTGAAACATTGCTTTCAAACACAATATTTCACTTTTGATTAAACTTTTTATGACAACCGAATGAATTTTCTTAAGAATATTACCTATTTATTTAATTTTCAATCTTGCAAAACTATATCCTATCATAAATTTTGAAATTGAGCTTGATATTTTTTTATCATAAATTTTCTTATTTCCATATTATTTTCTGGTTGTTTCCGATTAAATTTGATATTCAACAAGAATATTTAATACTAAATAGATGATGAAATTAATGAATATTTTTAACCTTGATACATAACAATGAAACTTAACCAACGTATAATGAATTAATTTTCCTTTATTATTTTATAAATTTTAAGTGTTACTAGGCAGATTAAAATAACATTAAATAATTAAGGCAAAAATATTATATTTTTACCTGTTAAATTGTTAAATATGTCTAATTTTGAAGAATTACAGGAACATATTATACCATGGACACTTATCAAGTATTATCATCTATTTCAAAACAAAACATACTTTTGCAAAAAATCAAATATTGAAATTAACAACAAATCGATAATCTTATCTATTGCGACTAATCAAGGGGTAATTTACGCTTGTTTTAATTTTAATTAATTTCATAATTAATTCCTTATGATAGCAAGAATTTTACGGACATTCAAAATCTGTTCTTGAATATTTTGCATGTCAATTAAAATTCTTCATAGTAATTTATATATTACCACCAACAAACCGGGTAAGTAAATTTTTATCTTGATTTTCAAATATCAAGGATTGTTAAATAGGGTATGGCAAAGAAATCCATAGAGGGTCAAAAAGACTTAAATAAAGACTACAACTAAAAAATTATCATAAATTAACTTTGCTTACTTAAATTATTACAGTATAATTCCCGATAGTTGTTGATTCCCCTGCTGTTAGATCTCTCTATTGTTAGGTAATTTTTAATAACCGTTAAACAGCTTCCCCATAGACATAATGATAAAATTGTTTCCCAGATGTTAGATACCCAGTTGTTTGGCAATTCTTGATCTATCTTAGACATAACAACTAGGGAATTATACTGTATTTATAAAAACAAGCTAGAAATACGGAATTTCAAAGAATAGCAGTTTCATTTTTATTCTTTTATTAGTAAAGGACCCGATTATTTTCCATTGTTAATAAAAAAGATAGTCAACAATGAATTTTCAAAATATTCCAAAAATATTTTCTAATTGTTCCGTTGTTACCGTAAGAATTAATTTTCTTTATTTGCAACGTAACGTTTCTCGATAGTAATAAAAGAGCCCGTTAATAATAAAGAAAAAAATTCTCATTATTAGCAACGTCCTGGGGTGGGGGTATCAGTCTAAAAGTGTCACACTTTGTAGAAACTATATATAGTATTTTCTTCGAAACTACTATTAAAAATCAAACTTCCGGGAGGTGGAACGACTCATAAACTTCTTGCAGGATCCAGAAACTCTTCCTAAACAAATTTCAAAAACTAAATCTCCTCCTCTTAAATCTTGACCATCCTTATTTAATCTAACTTAAAATTACATTCTAGGTAGATATAATTGATTTGAGGAGATTTGCCTTAAAAAATCCTAATTCGCCAAAATCTTATTATATAGTACCTTATTATCAAATGTATGGATTAGAATTATTATCTGGATTAAAACAAATGCAAGATAATTCATACTTTTCATGTATCAAGCTATTTGATAAATATGTACGTATTAATTGCCTGTATAAATTTCTTTTTTAAAATTATTTTTATTCAAATAGATCTGGATCAATTTAAGTTGTTTGGCTATTTGTTATATTGTACTTTTAAAATTCTTATTTAATACAGCAAAAATATCTAGTATATTAGAGATATTATATAGACCATTAGTTGATCAAGATAATTATAAATTGTCCAAAATTTTTAGCAAGCTTAGTTTTATAAAAAATATTCATGTTAATCTATTATTAAGCATTTGGTTACTAAATGCAACAGTGTTAACAAAGGCATTTCGTGAAGTATTAAGAAATTCTTATTTTAAAACCAGGCTCATTCCAATTGTCAATAATTTAAATGATCTTATTGAATCAGACTTAGATGTAGATGGATATTCAAATTTTATTCAAAATATGCATGCTTATTTTAGATATGACCTTGTCAAAAGTAAATTAATTAATGAAAAATTTCTAAACTACAAAAGTATTTCAAATTCATCAATGCAATATGGGTTCCAGAATTTACAATCAGTATTAGATTTAATCCAAGGAAAAATCGCAGTCTTATTACCAACATCGTTAAAAGAATCTCATATTTATATATATCGCCTTGGTGCTAAGGATATTGCTGTTTCAAATGAAAAATACTTTCCAGATTATTATGCATTTTTTGTACCAAAAAAACATTTTCTCGCTTCAAAAATTTTGTTCGTGTAAGTTATCAAGATATATTTCTAATTCTTTTGCTATTCTTCCTCTATGTCCCAATTCCCTAACCCTTTTATTTTAAAACATTTTACCTTGATAAACTCAGATTATGCAAAAAGATTATTATTTAAAATTTATCTTTTGAAAGTTAAAAAATTTGATCTTGATAATTAGAAATTTATATTTAAATAAGAGTTGTACCCTAAATATATTTTCTATTCTGATTTCTTATTATCTAGCTAGTTAAAATTTTTAAAATTCTAGAGAGAAAAAGCTTCTTGTAAATACAGTATAATTCCCCAGTTGTTATGTCCAAGATAGACCAAAATTATCTAACAATAGGGGAATCTAACAACTGGGAAACAATTTTAGCATTATGTCTACGTATAAATTGTTTTACAATTATCAAAAATTACCTAACAATAGAGAGATCTAACAGTACGGGAATCAACAACTCGGGAATTATACTGTACCAACGAAATTATTTGCCATTTTAACTACTGTAGTTTTAATTATTTAATAAATTTAAATTAATCCCTATACATAATTATTTAATTTTGATATATTTTCCGCTATTATCACAGCCAATCAAAATATTGTAATACTTTGTAGTATTTTGTAGTAAAGTATGTTAATATGTATTATGTATTTTTATTTTACTACAGGGTGATGCAAAAAGAAACCGGTCTCTATTGTAGGGTTTAGGCCATCTGAGGGTAACCAACAAAAAGTGATAGATTGATAAATCAGCAAATCAATTAACACCACTGTATAGTACTCATCAAGACAAATTTAATGGTCTACAACTCAATGTTTTAGGACTATTAGTTGTGATAAAATATGACTTTAAAGTTTGATTTAAAAATAAAAATGATGCCCTCATTGTCCATTTTAGCTCATAACATTGCAATTTTATGTTCGAACACCCGATTGAGTTCCCTAGTTATTAGGTTTGGTAATTTATCAATTTATCTCTCTTAATGAGTTACCCTCAGATGGCCTAAACCCTACAATAGAGACCGGTTTTTTTTGCATCACCCTGTATATTTCGAACCAATAAAATTTTACCATATGTCTTGAGTTAAAAAACATACTTTTGAAATTCAATAACAGTTTGAAAATAAGTAAAATGTCAGTCAGATTTATTTTAATTGGTAATTGTTTTGGTATATACTTTATTAGTGTGTGTTTAAAATCAAAATTTATATAACAAGGAAATTACCAATTTAAAATAAAATTACTAAAATAAACGATATCACCATTTATTTTGTAATTTTTGTTTGTGATTACTAATACAAAAAATGCAGGTATATTCTTAATTATAACTTATGCCCAATGAAACCAGAGTCATGTTTTTAACAAAATGGTCCTCCTCACTTATTCATGCATGCTCTTATTTGGGGGGAGGGGGGACAATACGGTAACTATATATTTTATATTTTTTATTTAATTTACATTTTTAAATAAAAATTTTGCAATATAAAATATAATAAATTAATAGTTTTTGATTTGTTTTAGTAATTTTTGATTTGGTACATTTTATTTCTTCTATTAAAATTGGCTCTTCATCCATTGACACAAATGGTAAATTTGCTGTAGGCGCTACGCATTAATTTAAATTATTACGTTAATTTAAAATTATAAATTTTTATATTAACACTTGGACTCCCGGAAAAAATACATCCATTAACTCCCAGCTGTGCGTATTACGCACAATGCTATTTCAATGCACTCTCCACTGCTTGTGC
>JAQIWF010001791.1:0-10773 GCA_034694965.1 Ceratozetes gracilis
AATATCAGATATTCTCATATCAAACCAACATATCCCCTGGTTTTCAAATATTATTGGCATTAATACAAATTTGCCAAGGACTTGAATGCTAGTAATCCATGATTTATTGAGATTTGATTAAAAATCAAGGTAATATAAATTTTAAAAATAATTTGATATATTGATTTTAATTAAATTCTAGCAAGATAATAGTTTATAAAGTTATCCAGAACAACTATTTCTCTGTGAAAGGGTTAATAAATAACAGACAATATTCTATTTGTTATTTTTGTTAGAAATTTGAATTAAGCTGATTAATAAAGTTATTGACACTTTGATAAATTATCAATGATTTTCATTAAATATTATTGAATAAGAGGCAATTTAGCAAGTTACGTCAGCTCTCATGATAATTGCGAGGTAATTAATCAATACTTAAGTTTAATGTGCCTATGGCATTACCAAGGTGATTTGTATATTTAATAAAATCTAAAAACATTTATCAAAGTTATGATTGGAACTATGAAATATAATTTTAGTTATGATTACTACTTATTTAAATGACAATGGTGAATTTATAATTACCATAATAACATCATCAATTGGCACATATTATGATTATTGCATGTTGCTTGGAGGACTAAAATGTGATGGTCATCTGTTTTAGAAAAGATCGACCGATATCTGAATAAAGTGAATAGAAATGACAAGACTATGAATAGTACAAACATGTAAATAACTAAAGTGTAACAGAATTTAACAAGGAAACTTATATATTCTTTTAAACATCTTGGTTGTGGTTCATAATCCTTTGTTGAATTAATTGATGATGTGATATTATAAAAGTGCTGAATAATGCTCTTGCATTCTTGGGTATGTCATAATTTAAGTAAAAGCCTAACCTTGATTAAATAACTCGATTGTGTTCCGGGTTAAATTAATTGAATTAAGAGTTTCCTTATTATAAATAATAAAGACTTTATTCAAGTAATGTCATTATTTTGTACTTTTATTATTTCTTGTGTTTGTTTTTTGTCCCGATTATGCTTGCACAAGCTCAATGACCAAATTAATGCATCTTGGAATATTTTAATAACCAATTCATCTAGTAAATGTAAACGGGAAATTGTAACCGAACTAAATTATTAGCAGTATTTATATGTATACCTTGGTTTATATTACTTATTACTATTACTTATTAGTTAGCAACATATTACCCAGGTTACATTGAAATGCAATATCTAGAATCTTTAATTGAATAAATGGCAAATAATGAATATCAAATAAAATTACCGTGCATTTCCATTACCTTATGCATTATTGATGTGGTTTTACATATTAAAGGGAAAATTTGCAAAAAGTTTTGCTTGTATCTAGCAATTTATAACAATATTTTCTATAATATTTAATGGATACTATTGAATAGAAATAATTTAGCCAGCACGCATGTTTACCACCAAGTTTAATAGATAATCAATAGTAATTTAATTTTTAACAAGCGTTTAAAAATAGTTAAGTAGGTAAAATACAAATATTCACACAATTTGTTGCTAATTAAATAATAAATTAACAATGTCAATTAATTTAGTAACCAAAAGCAGTGTTTATTTTAATTGACATAAATTAATGTACAAGATAATTAGTGTGAATGTTTATTTGACACATTAAACACGAATTGAACGAATTGAACATTTATTATAAACTGTCAAGGTAAAAGCTATTATGTTAAATGTGTTTGTGTTGAAGCTAGGCAAAATATTAAAGTACCAAAACGTGCAATTTAACCTTTTTACAAAAGTTAACAAACATACTTAAGAATGCTGAATATTGCGCTAAAATTATGAATCACACTATAATTTTTTACCAGGATCGTTCCATGCTCATTTTTAATGGATTGTAAACTTTTTATGTGTTTTAGATTACATTGCACATTTTATGAGCTATAATTATGTAAGCAAGTTTGGAAATGGAAATTTTATTTTTAAGATTATTGGTGTAAATACCATTACAATTAATTTTTAAGGAATTTTTTTTAACAACCAGTAGATGATCTAGACAAAATCCCACTGTTTCTGATATTCAATCTATTCACTAATTTTCGTTTTTATTTAAACTTTGTCAAAATCCCTGATCTTCTATGAGATGACAGAGTTTGATCATGCTTGATCTCTAACCACTCATGAAAGTTGATGATTACAGTGAATGACTTAAATTGATGAGATTTTAACCACTTTTGAATATTTCAAATTGATCACGTTTCACTCATAAGTGTTTTCCAACCTTGCTGATTTTTGAACACTCATCATATGAAATATTGAGAATGAGTAAAGTTGACTAAAATATATAATAAATTATTTATAAAGTTTATAATCAATATTAATTTCCTTAATGAAACAAAATTCCACCTAGTACCAAGCACAATATAAAAAAAACAAACTAAAACTATGAATTGATTAAGTATAAGTTTGATTCATAATAAATTAAATGGCTCATTCTAAATATCAAAGGTTCCAATCAATTCAAAGAAAAATGATCTGACATTTAATACATAGACTTTATAGCATAAAATGCATACATTTATAGATTAATATACACTTATATTAACAGTCATTGTATATAATCTATGGGTTTGTAATATAATAGTACATAAAATACAGGAAACTATTTGCTCCACATTTTAATAATTCAATTAATTGTGTAATAAATGCAATAAAAGCAGCGCTTGTTTTGTCCCCAAAAACGTTGAGTGCTTTCCCTATTCAGTGCAATATTGTACAGCATATTATGCGGCACAGAATAATTTTTTCCTCAATGGTTACATTATCTGCGAGATTACCGTAATAAACAGTTAGATAAAAGTAGCCTGTGCGATATTTCACTCGTGAGATGTCTGTGCGCTATCGTCAGCCGATCCACTAATTGGTGAATGGGAACGGTAGGGTAGGAGCGGGTTCACAGACAAATCAGGAGACACAATCACGCTATGCTTGTGAATTGGCCTTGCAATACAATCTGCAATAATAAACACTGATTTCACCATGATCGTAAATTACGTGTAGATGAGGAGAGCCTTTATCAAAGTTATTTATTGTCTTATTATCAGTCTTTCCTTATATGTTCATGCTTATTTAGGGAAAGATAAACGGAGACTTTTATTATCTGGCACATTGTTAGAAAAATGTAGCTCAATTTTTATCTTATCTATTTAGTTTGAATTTTAACCCGCGTTTAAACGCATGTTTAGGGTGATCATAAATCTTATAATTGATAAATCATTTATGAATGACCTATTATAATTTTCATTTAGCCTCTCTCATCTAAAAATTTTAATTATTATTTATAAAAACTTAATTATTTTGACAATATTTCTAATTAAAGCAAGGAATGTATTATGTAAACTGGATTAAATGCATAAAATCACACTTAATCTACTATTTTAAAAATTAGCAAGATAATAAACTTGTTTATTATAACCAGTTTTAACTGTATGCTGACATCATGTTGTGAACTGTTTATAGCAAAGTACACATAAAACTGTCAACTTTTGCCACACGTTTTCTATGAATGAATACCAAGAATTTCAGCTAAAAATCAAGAATTCAACCGAAAATACTTTTAAAATCCATGCAAAACGTGTATCAAAATTGAGCCCAACTTACAAACCATTGACTAAATGTATTTGAAGGCAAACATTGAAATGAATGGATTGAACGCCAAATGTGTGCAAAACGTTCACAAAAACACATCAAAAATGTTTGACTCGTTTACTACTAATCCGATACTAAATTGTAATAATTAACTACTAATTAATAATCAATTAATAATCGATTAATAACTGTAATAATAAACTGAAAATTAATACCAAAAATGAGGAGAAAGTAAACAAATAAATGATTTGAAACTTAGTTTTGTTTTTCATTTAAAATGTTTTTATTATTTATTTTTTGAATTCAATTGACTTTTAATTCAAACGATTATTCAATTAATTTATTAATCAATTACTCCATGAAAATGTCTGCCGAAGAGCGGGAAGTAGTGGTCAACAAGTGTGAGCTCAACGGCATCGACGGCGGGAAACACAGCCTTAAAATGAGTCAACGGTTCTCAACCTCTTCGGCCGAAGAGATGGCAATCTTCGACCCATCGATGGCTCAAACGATTACATTAAATGACTCATCAATTGATCCGCTCATCAATGAAGAGGTTCTTCAGCCACTGATGTCGACACCAATCAATCCGAGCGCTGATCCCAAACGAAATCAGAGGCCATCCATATTGAAGACCAGTAATCATCACAAGAGGTCCTGTTCTACAGGTATTGCCATTTAATTCTATATCTAATCTTATGGTCAGCTCAGGGCTCATACCTTTCGCCCCTTCAAACCGGCTTTTATTGCCATTTTTAGGCCACTTTCGGTTAAAATTCTAATAAAATAGTCATAAAAAAGTTATTAAAATTTTCATAAAATTAATTTCAAATAACTTTTTTGAGGTTAAGGACAACCCCTTTTAGACCCGTCTTATATCCATTAAATAGTAGAAAATTTATTGTATTTTAGTCTAAAACCTCTATATTTCCGTCAAATCGTTTAACCTTTAAGTCAATGAAAAGGAGCTAATTATTTGGTATTATTTCCCTGTAATCGAGGAACTTCGAGCCGATTACCCAGTTATGTCACTTCCGGCACCCGTCTCTACATGAGTGCCACCCCTCCACATGAATAGTGCTATTTATTTAGCTTTTCATTTGAATAATTCATTTAAACAAATAAACAATTCATTCGTTTCTTGCGTTCAATACTTTGAAACACTTTTTTGGTTCACTTTTCTTATGAATAACTGAATCAATGAATAGATGTTTGCTTTAAACACATTTTATAAATCAGTTTATTGAATGTCAAGGACTTTGTTTTTGCTCTCAAAGGGTAAGTGTCTGTCAGAAGATACTTAAGGGGTGAGTGGGAGTCAGGAGGTGTTCCACAAATTTATTCAGATGTCAATTATTAGCAAAATTATATTAAAGTTATTATTGGATGAAATGATATCTAAATTTGAATGTAATCTCAACTTTGACTTTGAAAGGGCATCAAATCCGACTTCCAGAGGGCTCAGACTCAACCACAACGGATAAACTACTGACCAATGCATGCAATTGTCGGACAAAATCGGTTCAAATTCTGACTCCAAGTCAGGAGAAGGACGAGTCAGTGTTGTGGCAGTCGCCGGAAGGGCCCACAACTGGATATGACTATGAGCTGAAGAGTGGTTCCTTAGGACAGGAGCCGAATAGGCAGCGCTTCTGTACTAAATACTGTGCCAAATGTGATAAATTATTATCAAATCTGGGCTTCGATTACACTAATTGTCATAAGTCGGACCTATCCTCTGATGAGCATCAGAGCCACCGGTGCTCTAACTTTTACTATTGTGGTGATTGTGATATAGATTCCACTGTCGGTGCTCTCAGTTGTGGCCATAACTGTAGTCAACATCAATGCCATCAACGAAATCAAAGTAACGTCACATCCGATAATCTCAGCCTTTATTCTATTCATATGGAAAAGGATTTCAGGTATGAATTCCACCCGTCCTTTAAGTATACCTTCGCGAAGAGCATAGATTCCCCGCTTTTTTACAATTTTTTTAGTTTTCTAATCAATCGATTAATTAGTTTTAGTTTTTTTTATTTCAATCAATCATTTGATTTCATATTTTCTTTAATTTTAGATAATTTTTAATTAGTATTTTATTGAATTTGATTTTAAACATAAGTTATGATTAGTTTTCATTAACTCTTCGATAAAACACTTATTTATAAATTATTTATTGATTTGTTTAATACTAATTAGAAAAACTAGAATTAAATTGACTATATTTGTGACTCAAACCCGCATTTTCACACTTTTAACAGAAAATTTACCCCAAATACTGTATTATTTAACTAATATTAGATTTAACCCTTTCCTATGGAAAGGTATTACTTCCAGCATCCGTACGCCCGTCTATTCGTCGCCTATTTCGTAGTGTTTTGTAATTTTCTAATCTTCGCTGAGGACCCGCTCTCGCACTCGATTATGGAGTGCTCTATTCCCGTGTTGGGGAACGTTATCTCATTCGTGGCAACTAAATACCCGCCTGAGTTGACCTGGACTATAGTCAAAGTGGGTCTATGGCTGTGCGCCATATTTGTGGGTCTAGTCTTCGGTAAATATATTCTGCACCACATTATACTGCGGCGAATGCTGCGCCTCAAGATGTTCCGGGACGAGAGCGGCACCTGGATGGTCATGTTTATGACAGTCTTCATATCTTGTTACTTCTTCTCTATTGTATATAATTTTCTGCTGGTGTGGGGTCACCCCCGCGCCCACCTCTATGTCATCAACACCTATATGGGTATGACCTATGCCAATTTCATGAAAGTGGCCGCCTGTGGCACATGGCTAGGTGACTTTTTCACCGCCTGGATGATCACTGATATGATGCTCCAGGATAACCTCTATCCAGGTCAGTTCTTTAATTTGTTAATAATCTATATTACTGTTAACACCTCTATTCAATTAATTTATTAAATTAGTTAACAAAAAGAGCTAGTATTTCAATAACCTTGACGTTAGTTTCATGTGTTTAAACATGATATTGTTTGTATTTAAGCATGTTTAGTTTCCTCATTCACTAGCCTTGATTTCGTTCTCTGTTTTCGTTTATTCATAGATCAGTTTTACGATTATTTCAAATAATTAGAATTTTTTGGATAGAATTCAGGAATTTTTTTAATTTGCGGGAAATCTCTAAAATATTTATTACAAAAAGAGTATTATTTTTCAAATGTAATAATTTATGTGATTTTCATACCTGTGCTGAAGGCTGGGCTCCAACGCTGCGCTCGTTTTGGCACAAACACACAAATATCCGTATATTTGTGTTCTGGTCGGGCGCTCTGGTTATCGCCGCTCTGGTCATTACACTCATAGTGACCGATAAGATATCGTGGGATAACCTGAACCGCGACTTTATAGCCAGCACTGAGCTCTCCCGTGCTTTCCTCGCCTCATCCATACTATGTATGGACCTCTTGATTGTTATGCAGGTATGTCACCACC
Source organism: Ceratozetes gracilis (assembly GCA_034694965.1). Classification (NCBI taxonomy): domain Eukaryota; kingdom Metazoa; phylum Arthropoda; class Arachnida; order Sarcoptiformes; family Ceratozetidae; genus Ceratozetes; species Ceratozetes gracilis. Next base: position 7,083 of record JAQIWF010001791.1, read on the forward strand.
ATTTAGCACATCCCTCCAAATAGGATTTCCGATTCTTGTGAAACAGGAAGGAATTCCCTTTTCACTATCCTATTAGGCTTTTGAAATGGGATATCCTTCGCCCACTGATTAAGGGAATCCCTTTCCCTTCTCATAATTCCTAAAATGGAGAAACTGATGGGAATTAAGACCTAATCTGATCTGACCTCTAATTAAGTGATAGTTTCTAATGATATTTGAAATGATTAAAGGATTGGGACTTTCCTCACTTCGTGTGCGATCTGAATATAAAACTACCCGGTTTCCTCCAGTCCTCCTATACACTCAAGATATTCAAAAAGTCACTTAACTTCCCTGAAATGGTTTTTCGCATAACAGGTATAGTTTGAAATTTGTAATTATCTGCCCTTTAATTGTATTGCACCGGCTTTTAGCCAAATGTAGGCAATAGTGTCTCAATGGAATCATTTAATTTATTGCTTTACTCAATTTACTCAATTATTAAAAAGCCAAAGTGTTATTACATTTTTGATGATTATCCTGGTTAATTTCCGAGTATTAGTGAAATTATGACATCAGTGGATTGAGTTTAATTTAGTAAGATTAAATTTTAGATTGAATTAAGCAAGAACATTTTATTATGAATTTTATAACAGGAAAGCAATTTTGTAGATTAAATAAACTTGTAATAATTATTATTAATTAACACATGTTATGCATACGAGACAAATAAACATTTTAAGTTGAATAATCAAGATTATATTGTTATTTAACACTTGTTTTGATAGTGAAATTCTCCATGTTAGGAATTACCTGTGATTTTATAATCAGCAAATTTATAAATAGAATATAATTATAATCAAGTAAAGTGGCTAATATAAGTTGCCCATATTTGAGTGACTAATTTGACTTGATAATTTTGATAAATTATGGCACCGGTAGGCAAATGGTTTAATTACGGCATTATTGTGGGCGTAATGATGTTAGACCTGAATATGTGGAAGAATCAGATCATATACTTTCCGCCCGATTACGGCCAATACGTGGACCCGAAATACCATAAGGTGTACACTGTGTTGGACGACGACCTCCTCTCGACCCGCAACCGCTCCCTTTGGGAGTACAACACTCGTGCCTCACATATCAATCCACAAACGAATATGACTTATATTGAAAGTGATTTAGTCATCAATAGCCGATATTTGGGTTATCCCGCGTTCATCAAAGCGATGGCTTTCCTTCCCATTGCTGCCGGTATTGCGAAACACATTTTGAGCCCATACTCAGCCCTAATCTCTTTGTAATATTTCAGGTTTTGTCCTGTTTTTCACTCTTATCTACCAATACGGACGGTTCCCCCCGAAGACTGATGTGTCGGCCGGGGGTAGACTTAAGAAGCGGAACAGTAGTTGGCGTCGAGAGCGCCGTGACTCACGTCTGGGCGGCTATATATCCTGGAGAGGGATCACTATTTATGGCGGAAACGCGTCTCTACATAACAAAAGTGAATTAATTAACTAAAAGATGAGTTAATTTTTTGCCCAATTTTTGAGGATTTTCTCAGAATTTTATTTAATTAATTTTAGTTTTAATTTCAAAGTTCGTTAACAGTTATGAGAATTGTCTGTATTTTTTGTTTTATTCTTGTTTTGTCCGTTCATTGGGTACGTAATTATGGACAGAGTCGGTGATTACGTACTCATTGAACGACTCTATTGTTACGTTAACTCCTTTTTTAATGATTAGTATTTATTCGCTTTTTTCTAATTATTTATTTTCGTTTCATATAATTCAATGAAATTTTATCAATATTTTAGACTTTATTTCATAAAAAGCGCAGAATATTTGTCTAACAAAACACATGTGAAGGTGTCATAAGTGCTGTCCCTTCGCAGGACTGAGTCCACTCCCCCTGAGTCCTGTCCCCGACATTTGTCTCAAGCGAACAACGAATTTGTTTAGAAATTAGTTTTAATTACAAAAATCAATACTATTTCTCATAAAATGAATAAAAACAAACACTACATATCGTGCCCTACCTGTCCTCTAATTGTAAGGACCGGATGTTATTCTGTCAGAACTGAATGATTGATAGGAATTAAGATATGATTTGTGAAGAATTCCTATTAAATAATGAGTGAAATGTAAGCAAATATTTTAGATAAGGGGACAGACATGTAGTGTCAGTGCTATCGAATCAAAGTTATTGAGGTTTTGCTAAATATTTCATATTTTTTCTAAAAATTAGTTTAAAAAATTAAATGCAATTTGATTTCCAAGTCATTAGTCTATTATTTGATGAATTCGTGGCCAACCCTTTCGAACCCTTTCCTCGAGAATTATTGTAAATAATTGTAAAAATCTATTAAACTTTTAGAGATTTATTCAAAAACCTAATAATCATTACTTACTATACATTTCAGAACTTCAGACCTATTTCTGAATCTTCGATATAAGCCTTTTATTATAAATTGAGTCATTTTTCGCATATTCTTGCAATTTATTCATAATTTTGCTGATATTTTCTCTTTTAGTTTAGTCTATAAGTCATTGAAACACAGACTCGACTGCCATTTGAATAGAGTTTTGTTATTATTACTAAAAACATGCTTTTTGTCAATGAATTCAATGACAAAACTCAATGATATCTCATTTAATATACAGTGAACTCTCGATTTTATCCCTCATATATGGGTAATTGGTAGGGGGTAACCATAGGGGGTCCAGGGATTCGGGATAATGTCATATAACACGGGATAGAATTTAATTTATTGATGCCCAAGGTAGGAATAATCTCTTGTGGGTTTATTTAATTAAATAATTTTTGTCTAACTTAATCAAAGGCAAACCTAGTATCAATCAGATATCTAAAGCCTTCCAACCTTGTTTAAACTTACTAGTTATTGAATACACTTCCTTGGGCATTGTTTTATCATTAAATTGAACGAATCAGGGGATAAGTTCGAGCCTTCGTTGTATACCATAACGAATTTGATTTGTTTTTAATGTTTTTGTTTGCAAAACATGTGAACCTATTTTCTCCTCATTTACTCCGGCCTTCAATTTCAATTGAATTTTGGTTTTTATATATGAGTTGAATCAATCATTTGATAAATTTTGCCCATTTTTTTTTGTATAATTTAGGCTAAAATTTTATTTAATTTTATTGATACTATATCTGAGATCTGAGATGTAATTATCGTTAAATTTGTTGAATATTTTATAAGAATATTCTATAAGAATGTGTTTTATTCTCTTATATCAAAGCTTTTGAATAGTAATTATTATATTCTTATAACACAGGGATGTGCAGAGGGTTACCCTCCTTGAGGTAATTCATTATGAGCTGAGTCTGATTAAATCCCGGTTAAGGCCTGGGATAGCCAATATATTCCCTAAAATTTGAATATCCCTTTTTATCTATTTTTAAATATAAAATTGCCCCTTTGGCTATCCCTACAGGCAAGTGATTTAAAATTGATCCGGACATTGACCTCTTTTACAATGGAGAATATAAATTAGTATTTGATATTTTTACCAAAAAAGGGCATTCTTGGATATCCCTGATATTAAATATTCTTCTTATTAAAGACTTGAATCGAGAGTTAATCTCATTTTGTGATCAAAGTTATCGTAAAAATGCTTAGGGGACGTTCGCAAATTACGTACGCGGTTTTAGGGGGAGGGGGGTCAAGCAAAAAGCGTACGACAA
>JAQIWF010001792.1:0-10771 GCA_034694965.1 Ceratozetes gracilis
TTTGCACGAGTAGTACATCATTGTGCATGATAAATGTTTTGCTTTTGTACTTATCTGTGTACTTTTGAAAACGTCTGTTCTAGGGGATATTTTGCTAACAATCCCCCTAAGAATCGGATCCTTTGACAACATATGCTTTATTATCCGTCAGTTCGACACCTATTCTCCAAAAACCTATCATTTGGAAAAAAATTTCAAATCTGATATCAGATTCTGATTGCATTCAAAATAAGTGAATATTTTTAGTGAATAAATAGAATTTTTATTCAAAATTAAAAAATGGAATCAAATTATTAAATAAAAAGTCAATTAAAGGAAAGCCTTTTAAATAAGTAATACAACACTTGATGTCAAGAATAGGACAAAAAATGAATAAAAATGTTTTCTTTTCTTTGTTTATCTTCTCTTCTTCGAAGTCGAATGATTGGCCAAATTCGGGTTAATTGTGTTCATCTGATGTACTCTAACACTGATTCGGTTGACATAATATAATGCAATCAAAGAGAAAATCAAACTAAAGATAGAATTGAGTTAATAATTGAGACAAATGTGAGGAATGGTATACCAGGTCGTGATCGCCACTCTATGAACCACTCCCGACACAAACATTGCAATTATCAGACTTATTACCACTGATTAAACAATTGCAGTAAATACTAAATTCAAACATATGGAAAGGGAGGCATACCTTCAGTGAGTTTGCTTTGGAAGTGTTTACCAAATAAAGTCATTTCAAGATTACTGATTGCCGTCAGGACTAAGAGGAATAGCATTGAACCCAAATAACCGGCGAATATAGTCATCGGTTGTGAAGATGAGAGAAAGAGGCGATACATTTGCATCACTGCTATCAACACCACAGACAAAGTCAAAGACAATACAAACGACACGCTATTCGATGCCACTGATTGTCAACGGATTCAATCGTTAATTCAATTATCAATTAGAAACTGCTTTTCATTTCTACTAATTCAGTGTTTAACTAATCCATCACTTTATTGGACAATAACTCACCCATTGTTTGAAGTGTATTATGCTTTCAATCAAATTAATGGTTAAATTAAAAGCAATTAATTAATCACTAAATGTATGTAAAAGTGATTTAATTGCGAAGAGTTGGCGATTGCTGTCAAACAATACTATTAATCACATTATTTATGGATATTTCACTTTCATTCATAAATATGTTGTACAAAATGAACAAGGTTATTAATTTTCCAAATCTAATCTAGTCTTTTTACAGTATTGTAATTAACAAATTTACTTATTTAATTTACTCTTACAACTGCATTATATTGATATTATCATGCTAAACTAATATTGTAAATATATTAGAGAACGTAATTGATTATCGGTTTAGTATCTGAAAGCATGAATTTCTTTCCCTTTCCTGTATTTCTCGTGTTTTCATTAGTCGTGTGAATCGTTGACCAGAACTGCAAACAATGGTAAACACAATCAAAACTAATGACAATGTCTTCAAAACTCAATTATTATTGTCTTAAATAACTTTGAAATACTGTAGACCTCTAAGCGTCGTAATAACGGTCGGGCCAAACACGGCAGAGGCCATGTAAAGGCTGTCCGATGCACTAACTGTGCCCGTTGTGTGCCGAAGGATAAGGCCATCAAGAAGTTTGTGGTCAGGAATATCGTAGAGGCGGCCGCTGTTAGGGATATATCCGAGGCTTCCGTTTATGACTGTATGCTATGATTTGATATTTGAAATGATTTAATGGGATGTCTGTCCTCTTAGCCTATCCTTTGCCGAAACTGTATGCGAAACTGCATTACTGTGTGTCGTGTGCTATCCATTCCAAGATAGTCCGCAATCGGAGCAAAGAAGACCGTAAGATCCGAACCCCTCCGCCGCGTTTCCAGAAACCCGGCCAACAGTCGGACCAATCGGGTCGACCAAATAATATGAACAGAAGTGGTCCACCAAAATAGACAACTGATTATCTCATGACTTGTGAACCGATTATTTAAAGTTTAAATATTTTAAACGAAATATAAATAAAAACTGAATTTTCGATCGAAAAGTCATTTGTTTAATGAAATACTGGTTTTGAGTTGATTTGACTCATATTTGTTATATTCAGTTGTTTTCAAATTTGACAAAATATTGATTGAATTCAAAGTATATAATCTTATCGATCAATGGGTCAAATGACAGCACATTGATGTCACTCCTCAACAATCGTTTCAAAGATAAGAATAATTATTTCCACTTATTATTGATTTTTGTTGCAATTAAGAGGCGATTAAATATTTAGTTATCAAAAGCTTAACAAATAGTAAATTCACTTTTAATGTTGAGTTAGGATTCAAATAAATTTATACCTTTAAGTTTTGAACAGAATATTTGCAGAAATTCTTGATAATAGTTATTCATTTGTGAGAGTAATCGGAGTCATTCTGTATTGCATTGAGATTTGAAAATTGTGCTCATTATTAAGTTTATTACCCATCAACTTATCATTGCATATGGGATAGGAGTGAATGAAAACCTGTTTTATTTCTGATGTCTGACTCATTATTATCTGATTTACAATAATAACAATTATAATAATAATAATGTTATTAAATGTCATAAAAAGTGAATCAAAAGTGAATTGAATTGAAGAAAAGCATTAAAGCAATTCATATGATGTGATAAAACGAGAGACAAATTCTTAAACCAAACTCTTATTCCTTATATTCTGTTGTAGTCTTCATAACAACTCTGATGTGAATATTCTCCACAAAAATAATATTTGAAATATTTTCTATAATATTATATAAATTGATTTCAATTAAGTGGTTACTATCGGACATTAATTTGACACAATTATCATCTTTTATAAATTAAATTGATTTGTTGGAGAATAATAGAAATGGAGTCTATTTTGGAGGACAATTCAAGAATATTCAATAATAAGCCCTCTTTTGGTCAACAACTGATTGCTTTAATTAAAAGAAATATTTTAATTAAAAAGCGAAATCGGGGCCGAACTATACTGGTATATCTCTATTTATCTTAGAAAGCAATTTACCATAATCAAATTGTATTTTGCAGGAATTGACCTTCCCGGTTTATATGATTTTAATATCCCTGTCTATAAAACATTCGATGCCTTCAACCAGTAAAGCCATTCCTCAACCAGAAGGTGGTGGAACCAATTGGTTTACTCAACCATATAAAGACATTGTGATTCCAAACTTCACAAATACCAAGTGGTTTATTGTATCACAAAATATAAGCGAATCAAATCAAATCATGGATTGTATTAATGACACTCTCATTGTAAGACCAAGAATTGATTGAAAATTAAGTGATCATTGATTGTATTATATGCAGAAAATGGGTTATTCCTCAAACATTAACTTCAATACAAGTTTCACAAATTCCGATGAAATCGAAAGACTTTATCTTTCAAATCAAGAGAATATTAGTTTAGCCCTTATTTTCAATACAATAAACATGAGTTACACCATAAGAATGCCCTATAACTCAGTGCCTAATAATCTCAACACAATTGGTAGCACAGGTCAGTTCAAATATTTTCAAAGAATATCTAATTTAGTAATTTTTAAATTAAAAACAGGGGTTTGTCGGGACAACCCATTTTGGAGTGGTTGTGACCAAATGAAGTATTATAGCAGTGGATTCACATTCATTCAAACTGTGGTCGACTCCGCTCTCATTCGAGTAATTTTAGATTTTCTCAACAAAAAATCCTAATTTTGAATTTGATTTCAGTTTCTGAATCCATCACAAAATGATTACTTAATACCAAAGGCCAACCTCTCAGTCTTTCCAATGCCTGAGTTTAAAACTGACCCCGTTTTGTGGCAGTCTTTGGTTCCGACATACCTGGGCTGGTGTTTTATGCCTTCCGTTTCTATCTTAACAGTTATGTTTGTGTTGGAAAAGGAACGTAAGATCAAAGAAGGAATGCTTATGATGGGGCTCAGAATGTCTGCCTATTGGCTCAGTTGGATTCTAGTCCAGACCCTTCTAGTCCTTGTAATCAGTCTAGTCTTGACTTTGATATTACATTTCGCAGCGATTATTGTAAACACAAATCCTTTACTACTATTTATTATGATCTCAATGTTCGGAGTGTCGACAATCGGCATTTCGGCGCTAATTAGTCCCTTCTTCAAGAAAGAAAAGGTATTCACTTATAGGAGGTATGATTATATTCTGATCACTTTATGTATCGATAGGCCGCCGGATCTTTCGTATCGTTTTTCATTTTGATTGCCGGTTGCGTCCATTTATTGGTCGTCTTCTTAGACATACCGCCATCGGTTTACTATCTGTTATCACTGGTATCGCCCGTCGCCTTCACTCTTGCCATCAATTATGTATATTCTTAACCATTATTTTCAAAGAAAACTGATCTCAAGTTTCTATCGACAGATCACTCAAACTGATGGAGCGATTAATTTCAGTAATATGTTTGAGGGGCAAACCTTTTCTGTGGGCTCAGCCTTAGTCATGCTTATCGTTGATTGCATTCTTTATACTCTTTTGGCCACATATTTAGATCAAGTAATCCCCGGAGAATACGGTCCAAAACAGTCGGTGTTTTTCTTTATGAAGAAGTCTTTTTGGTTTCCAAATAAATCGAAAGCGACGGTTGGATTCAACAGATGTGACTCCAATTCTGGAAGAAATCCGGACATCGAAGAAATATCTGATGATTTGAGTGGAAAGGCTGTCATTAGTATAGAAAACTTATCGAAAGTCTATGGAAAGGGGAAAAAATGTGTAAAAGCAGTGAATAATCTCTCTTTCACTGTATATGAGTCACAAATTACTGGACTGTTGGGACACAACGGCGCTGGAAAATCGACATTAATTAATATGTTGGTCGGAAACATCGCTCCAACCTCTGGAACAGCTTATATTTATGGTCACAATATATGTGATGCCAATGAGATGAATGCTTTACGACAGATGTTTGGCGTTTGTCTACAACAGGACATCCTCTTCGATGAACTTAATTCTGAGGAACACTTGAATTTCTTCGCCCAAATCAAAGGTGTTCCCAACGAATCTATATGTCAAGAGGTTACAAGACTTCTATCAGAGGTTCAACTCTTTGATGACAGAAAGACTGCATCCAAGAAGTTAAGCGGTGGTCAGAAACGAAAACTTTGTGTCGCTATCGCTCTGATCGGAAATCCAAAGATTATTCTTTTAGACGAACCTTCGAGTGGAGTCGACCCCTATTCACGAAGACAGTTGTGGTCATTACTCCAGTCCTATAAGAAAGACCGGACCATTATTCTGAGTACACATTTTATGGATGAGGCCGACCTATTGGCAGATCGAAAGGCTATTATAGCAAATGGAAGGCTTCGTTGTGTCGGCTCTTCTTTATTCCTCAAAAATCGTTTTGGAATCGGTTATCATTTAACAGTTGATATTAAAAAGGGAACAGATGTGGATCAGGTGACTGCATTGATCCAGAACAATATTGAAAGCGCACAAATTGAAAGGTTTAGTTCTTCAGAAGTATATTACATTCTTCCGCCAAAAGAGACACAACTCTTCCCTAAATTGTTCGACTCTTTAGAACAGAATATTTCAGAACAAAACAGTTTTATTAAAAGCTTTGGTATTTCAATGACTACTTTAGAAGAGGTGTTCCTTAAAATAGGAGATGAAGTGGAGGCCGAAGAACAGACAACCGGCACAAAACAATATGTGACTAATGAAGCGAACCCTAACAGATATGAAGAGCTAATTACTGATAATCAGGATTTAAATCCAAACTATTGGCAGACATTCAAAGCATTCTTTTACATAAGATTTTTGCTATTCATCCGAAACCCAATGCAATCCATTCCAATCATAGTTATGCCCATAATTATGATCATTATATCATATTTTCTAATGAAGTCATCGAATTTGAAGAATTTGAAACCCATTCCACTTCTCCTTAATTCTGAAATATATTCAAAAAATGCAAAACTTTTGTACAGACCTTTTGCTTCAAATAATACATTCGTTCCTTTGGTTGAAGAGCTTGGAGTCACTCCTCAAGACATACCCAACTTTGACTTAAAATGGATGACAAATAGCTTTATGGCGGTTAATATCAGATCATTTGATACATCAATTGATTGGGATTTTCTATTCAATAACACCTATTATCACTCCCTTCCAATCGTTCAAAACTTGATGACTAATGTCTACAACCATTTCCGAAATTCAAACCATGAGAATCAGATCCTGACATACAATCATCCATTTCCTCAGACAGATAAGGAGAGTGTCGTCTATGCCTTTGATGGCAAAGTCTATACTTATGTTATTCTAATGGCTATAATGTTGGGAAGCATTCCTCCGGCCATTGCTATTGAAGTGGTCGAAGACAGAGAAGTAATTGTTAAAAGAATTAAATGAAGATAAGTATTGAATATATTTTTATCTTTCAGTCAAGGATTAAGAATCTGTTACGCGTTTGTGGTCTGGGGTTTAGAGGATATTGGATTACAACACTTCTCTGTCATCTCACTATGTTCTTGATATCCATTTTTATCGTTCTCATTATAACCATTTTCGCCATAAAAGTGGATTTCCTTCAGGACCCGGAAGCCATTGCATGTGTTTTCCTACTATTCATTCTATTTATGCCGACTTCACTCATAACTTGTTATCTAATGACACATATGTTCAATAAGAAGGACACCGCCCGCTCTGTGTTACCACTTATTTGTTACTTGGTCAGTAATCACAAATTTCAAACCAGATTTTTGAATGTTTAATTGATTTATAGCCTGGAATGATCATGATCATATTCGTATCGGTTTTTTCATCAATCAATCCAAAGACCGGCCAATTACTGCACAGAATCTTCTGTTTTATTTGGCCCTTCTATGTGCCTCAGGGGGCTTTCCTATGGATAGTAACCGTATGATCACATCAAATGCATTTACTTTGTTTTGATTCTCATTCTTTGAATTAGACGTCAAATATGATTAAATTGTCGACAATATTAAGCAATGAAAAGCCAAATATTTCATACTTCGATTGGGACCAAAACATCTCAATTTGTTTCGTCGCTGTAATTATGACTATTTTTTGATTTGAAAAATACTTAAACAATAATTTGAATTTTTCAGCTGACCTTACAATTAGTGTTATTCTCTGTATTACTTGTGATCGTCGACAGACTTAAGTCTGGAGAAACTCTTTTGAATGCAATTGGTTTTCATGATTCACTATCGAGTAAAGTTACCCAACCCTCTGATCAGGAGGACGACGATGTAAGACATGAAAGAACTGAAGTCCAACATTACTTGAGTAGTGAATCGCATCCTAAGGTATAAATGCAATCAAAGATTTTATGTCATTAGTAATGACTCATTACTTAAGAATTGATTCCGATTTCAGACTCCAATTATTTTAGTGAATAATTTGCACAAAAAGTATAATGAGAATAATGTGATAAATGTTCTGAAAAAGAATGCCTCAAAACAAGAGAAGATTGCTGTCCAAAACCTGAGTCTTTTGCTAGAATCGGGTCATATTTTTGGTTTATTAGGTCCAAACGGCGCCGGAAAGACAACGACAATGAAAATCATAATTTGTGAGGAAAGACAAACAGAAGGAACTGTTCTAATAAGTGGTCACAAAGTAAAGTCTTCTGACACCGAAATTTTCAAATTAATGGGTTATTGTCCACAACATGACGCTCTCTGGAGAGAGATTACACTCAATGAACATTTGCGACTCTATGCCGCCATTCGAGGTATTCCTTCGCAGCGAATAGAAGCCGTCTGTAATAAGTGAGTCTTCAAATGTAGTCTTTGATCATTTGATAACATTTTGTCAAATAGTTATATCGAAAGTCTGCAAATTGGGGAACATTCAGACAAAAAGACTCATCAATTGTCCGGAGGAACAAAACGCAAAGTAAATTGAATTAATGGACAAAAAATAATTAATTTATTTTATATCAAATTTATAGTTATGTTATTTATTGGCTCTATTGGGTCGACCAAAACTAGTCTTATTGGATGAGCCCTCAACTGGAATGGATCCCAAGGGTATAGAAAGAGTGAGAAATACAAAGAATATTGTTTTAAAAATCTGTTTCCAACAGCGAAACGCTTTTTATGGAAAACTATTTTATCTGCTTTTGAACGGAACTCAAACCGATCTGCAGTATTGACCACACATTCCATGGAAGAGGCGGACGCTCTTTGCACTCGACTCGCGATTATGATTAAGGGTGTTATGAGATGTATTGGTTCTGTTCAACATTTGAAGAACAAATACGGCGCCGGATATGTCCTCGAAATCAAAATTAATAATCAGACAAATGAAGAGACCATTAGATCCAAACTTAAAGAAACGATTGGATCATATTTTCTCAAAGTTGTTATCAAAGAAGAGTACAAAAATCGACTGATTTTCGACATTCCTCAGCAATCGGTCGATTCGATCTCAAGAATATTTAGTTTTCTCGAGAATTTGAAGAAAACAATGCCTTCAATAGAAGAATACAGTTTTAGTCAGAAAACCATTGAACAGGTTTTCATTGATTTCGCAAAACAACAGGAAATCAATTAATAAGTTAAAAGTATTTTCACATATATTTTGTACTATTTATTCAAAAATTAATTTATTAACAAATTGTAACTTTGAATAAATATATGTAAAATGGATTAATTGGGCAAAACTTTTCCCGGATTTAAAGTGGATTTGGGATCAAAAATCTTTTTAATTTCTTTCATCAGAACAATAGCTTCAGATTTTTTAGAGAAGTGTATGTAATTACGTTTCATAAGACCCAACCCGTGCTCTGCACTTATACTTCCGTTATGTCCAGCGATATACTCATAAAGGAAGGGTTCGATCGAGTCTTTGATCTTTTTGTCAAATGCTTTGGAAGTGATATTCAAATGAAGATTAGAGTCACCGATATGTCCGTAACCACAAACTCGACTACAATTCAAATTTTTGAGCCGTTTTCTCATCACTTCTACGATCTCATAGAAGACATTCAATGGCAGTGAAATATCATATTTATATGAATAGCCATCTCTAAGGAGACCCTCAGCTATCCTTTCCCTATAGGACTTAAGTTTAAGAAACTTCTGTAAGTTTTCATCCGTAGAGTACGTGCCGTCGGATACTAATTGGTCGGACATCAACTGTTCCAACACTAGAGTTAATCGCTTCTCCATGTGTTCAGAATCATTGGCTGAAAGTTCAAATAAAACATAGAAGTTATCAGAAGTGGTTAAGGGATGGCTTTGTTCCAAATTAGAGACAACGGCATCGAGTGAGAGGGCGTCCATCATCTCGAATGTTGTCAGATATTCACTTAATTCGAGTCTAATTTTGTTATACACTTTGAGAAGACTTTCATAGCTATTGACTGAAAGCAAACCAACGGTTTGGTGACGGAGTTTGAGAGGACAGAGAATGGCAACCCTCGTGATTACGCCCAGAGTTCCCTCAGAACCTAAACAGCAAATAACGTGTCTATCACTCGATTGGACGCAACAAATAAGACAAACCAATAAACAATTGCTTCAAATCATATCCGGTGTTATCCTTTCTCATTGTACTCATTAAGTCCAGGACCTGACCATTAGGTAAGACCACTTCAACGCCGAGGACTGTGCCGTGCAAAGAGCCGTATCGTATATACCGAAGGCCACCGGCATTGGTGGCCAGATTGCCACCGACGAGACACGACCCCTTCGCTCCCAAGTCATACGGCATTATAAACCCCTTTTTATTAACATATTCTTCGAGTGTCTGAAGAATAGCACCGCTTTCGCAGACAAGTATTCCCGAGTGTGAGTCAAATGACTCAATTTTATTGAGCTTGCTCATTGAGATAATAATCTCGTCGTCTACGGGAACGGCTCCAGCAACTAATGAAGTGTTTCCCGATTGGATCACACATTTTAATGACTTGTCATTCAGATAAGTCATAAGTTTGGAGACCTCTTGAGTTGACTTCGGCTCTAAGACTAGCCCTGAGTTACCTTTCGGTCAAATAAGTATTGAGTAAAAGACTATACAATAAATGAAAGAAATAACGGAAACCTTTGTGAGTTCGTAACCAATCCGTGTTATAATTATCCAGGTCTTCAGTTTTCACACAATTATTGCCTAATATTTTGACAAATATTTGGATATCTTTTTGAGAATAATTTAAGAATCGGGTGACTGTCCGAAGACAGTGACCACTCTTTCTGGTTAACAATCTTAAACTCATAATTCAATTAAATTCAAATAATTTGTTACAAAATTATTTCAAATGACCACAAATCAAGATAATAATTATTTCCTTTTTTCTTTGATTTACCACTTTTTATATTAAATGTGGACTAAAGATGTCGTTACCATCGAAAGGATTAATTATCTGAGGAATAAAAGACAGAATTCGGCGATTCTTGAGAAATGAATTCTGGCTCTACTGTCGATCTGTGGACACATCCAATGAGAGGCGAAGTGAACAACTCTGCCATTACTACCATTTCTGGGAATATGTGTAAATAAAAGTTTTTTTAACACTATTGAAATCTATTCTCTTTTTTTTATTCAAACCATTACTTGTCTTTACTTATCTTCCATATTCCATCTTCCATATCCTTAGCTTCGAGTGTGGTGAGGTGGTTCCCCAATTCAAATGACATGAGGTTTTGTTCTTGCTTTTTTCAATTGGGTTCCAAATTAGCGTTTCCAATCGGGTCCCACGGGACCTTAGGGTCCCTTGATCCCGCGGGACCATTACGGGATTCGGGAGTC
>JAQIWF010001793.1:0-10767 GCA_034694965.1 Ceratozetes gracilis
TCTGTTGACAACTCATTACTTGTAGGAAAACCTTTCAATTATGAGAGAGATTAAGAGCAAACAATTTTTCCCTTCAATCTTAAGGAATTTTTGGCTTTGTATAGATACAGGAGCTATTCTGTGCAAATGGGTGAGCATAATCTATTGGACATCCCTGGTCTCAGTGCAATGACTGGAAAAGTTAAAGGAGTTACTCGTTGTAATCGATTTGTCAGCTCATGGTTTCAATTGTGTAATGCCATCAAAAAGATGGGTATTTAATAGAAATGAGAAAATGTCAAAAACTTGGAGCTCTTTATCTGAAAAGTTGAGTAAAAGTTTTGACTCTCACTTATAAGAAAACTTATCCATCGCTTAATTTACTCTCAGAAAAAGTGTAAGAAATCTAATATAGAGCTGAAATGCGAGAAAAAGCGTCGGAAACTGTGAATGAAATTTCCTTTTTCTCCTCAAATATTATTCCTTTCCTTTTGTTGTATTCCTGGTATGAAAGCAGTGGAGGAAAGTTGCGATGAAATGAAGAAATTCTGCGCTAAAAATCAATACAACGTTAGTCTGTGCGACAGAAACACCTGAAAAATATATTAAAACTTTCTCTGAATACATATTAACTCTTATGTTGTGAATAAATAATGAGTTCTTTGGCCACTCATATGAGGGAAATCAGTGGAAAAGCACTCAAACCATCCGTTTTGCGCTTAAATGTAAAGAGATTTGTGTTAAGCATAACATATAAAGAGTTATTTGTAGCGCCGGCTTCAGCGCGTTGTCGATCGCTTGGGGAACAGTCAGTACTTCTAATGCTAAGAATTGAGATCAGGAACATTTGCAAAGAGGAAAATCAATTTTTTCCATCAGAGAAGTTAATAAACTGAGAGAAAAGTCCAATTTTGCTGTAATATTGAGCACAACACGCATACCGGCATCACATCAATGCAAATGTATTGTCTAAATGGGAATTCTGTGTTTGGGGTAAAACTTGATGGTTCACAATAACGAGATTGTATTGTATTTATTGCGTCAATTGTGTCAAAGCCATGGCATCAACAGAGGAATACTTTGTGGACAGGGCTCGGATAGAGTTTGCTCTAATATATTGATCTGAAGAAGGAATTTTTTTCAATGGCGCACCAAAATCTCTATACGATTCAAAGCGCTTATATTCTGTGCAATTCTGTGCTATTCTGAGCTATACGTATAACTACTGTTATGAACGGCACAAACACTCTGTGTTTTGCCAGCGAAACAACAATATTCTCGTTACAGCAATCGGCTATATATTGCATTTGAAAATTGTATGAAATTCTGTTCTATTCTGTGCTGTAACTCTAAATGAAGTTCATCTCAACAGACATTCATCTGAAAAGTCAAATAACAACAACACGAGTGGAGCAGACAATACAGACAATCAGTTTCTTCAAATGCATTCCTCAGCCTCTTATTCACGAGTTTTATACTTATTCTGTGCTATTGTTCAGTGCATTTGAGTGGCAATAAATCTTAATTTATGTTTTCAAGTGAACACAAGTACTATAAAAAATGACAAAAGTTGTCTACGAGTCAATTGTAATCATATTTACATCGAGTATAATATTTGCCTGCACTCTGTCTGCGGTGCTTATCATCCTTTTGAGGCCCAACAGTCAAGTGATTGGCATTGACACCAGGGTTATTATCGTGGTAATTATCTAACCAAATGATCTTATCTATAAATTAAAGATTCATTATCTAATACATTACGTACTAATGGGTTATGTGACATACCTTATGTCATAAATTACTACTCTTATTACAATTGCTAGATTAAATATTTATATGATAGTGTATATATTATTTCTACTAGTTAAAAATTGTCATTATTGCACAATCAACTTTCATAATAGATTTGATACCCAGTTTTGTCGCTGTTTTGAAATATGCCTAAAATGTCAAAACAGTTTTTTCTAATTAATTGCAAATTATCTGAATTTTCAGTTATTATGCAAAAGCCGTGAAATTAATTAATTTTGTCAGAACTTGGAAAGAGTGCTGTTTGTCAGCTCTAAAAGCTCTCAAATTAGTCACATGTTGTGTCTCTGAGACCGATATTTGAATTTCAAATTTTATTTTCAAATCCGAAGAATATTTATTTTGAACTTTTGTGGCGAATTTAAATAATTTTTGAATAATTGAGGCATTATTTTGAATTTCAAATTATAATGTTTCACATTAATAGATATATGTTCGATAAAAGGAATATTTCACCAAGATATTTACATTTTATTATTTTTAAATTGTTATTTGATTGAAATGAACTGGAACTCCATTAGCCTGGCATTTGCATCATAGCTCTTTAATAATATTCAGATTATTATATTCCAATTCAATAACAATTATTCTTAAAGTATGAAAACAACTTAACTTGATAAATACCGTGGTTTTATCGTGGTCTACCCCTTGCCTACCCCAGTCTTAAACCCATTTACCAACTTATTTATCGGAGAGCGTTCATTAATCAGGGGATTAGAGAAAATGTACATGATGGAAGATCAGAACTGATTCCCTCACTATTTGTCTAGGTTTATTTTTATCATAATAAGATTAATGGACATAAATGCTCTTGGCATTTTTTAAATGACGATTTTCGGCTTCAATCAAATGAAGTGTTTCCCCATTTCCACGATAAAACTCAATCAAAAAAAGCAATTATTTGGGGATTAGTTTGTGATCTGTAGCACAGAATAGGAGAGAATAAATTGTTTAGCGATTTGAGGAAATTAATAGATTTCTGTTGAAAACGGTTTAAAATATAAGGGCTTTTCTTCTTATGGCTTATGAAGTATTTAATGTCTTTCCTCTTGTGATGAAAATCATTACAGATTTGCGTATTGAATGTGATTGTGTTCAGTGTGGGTCTGGTGGGCACTATCGCAGAGTCATTCCGTGCGCTAAACATCTATTCATGTCTTGTAATTATCTTTCCGTTCGGTTTATTACTCATACAAATGACAGTCCGTATCAGCAAAAAGCCTTTCGACACAATCGATAAGCTATTGGCCGGCGCTCTACTCATTCTGCTATTGCAGATAGTGGTGGCCTATCTCTTGGCCCGTGAGATCAGGCGTCTCACTATACTTAACCGGGGCATCAATTACAAGATGTGTCATTTGGAAGATGGAAGTGATGTTCAACTTTGCGAGACTGTACAACAACAGTGCGATATTGAGGACAGACTCCACGCCGATAGGCTTCACCAGATTGAGAGATAAGAGGAGAGGCTGTGAAGAGTCAAAGGAGCAAAAGAGATATTATGTGTGATATCGAGTGAAATGTGATGTTCGGCCAAATTTGTGACAATCCATATAAATAATGATTTGTGTGCACAAAATGCCAACAAAACAGCACACATAAAATGAAAAATTTTCCCCAGACTTTCCCCTACCTTTTCCCCTAATATCTGTTCAATATGTTCGCCCTTTTTGCCAGGAAAAAACTTTTTAAACAGGGATGACCATGCTAACATAACTTTATAGGGACATAAAGGGTGGAATTCTTTTATTACTTGTAAATTAAATTTTGACATTTATTTGAGAATTATCCTCGCCCCTTTTTGATGAAGTATGATCAAATACCTTTCTACTTAATTAAAATAGCTCCTTGGTCATCCCTTTCCCTGTAAAAACATTCTTTACCGGCAAATACTTGTGTAAAATTCTGTACAAAAATATGTTATATTTTATTAAATCTATATATTTATCGATTTTTTCTTTCTTTCTTAAAAACTACTCTATTCTTGTGCTGACACTTGACTTCAGTTCCGATTAAACTCTTCTTCTTTTTCATACAATTTCTCATTTAATAACTTCTTTTGTAATTTATATAACATTTTCTGATGTTTTTATATTCAAATTTTTGGTTCATTTAGTTTTTGATTCGATTCCTGTGAATAGGTTTTGAGTTTTATATATAATGTTTTATTTTGGTCTCTCTCTGGGAAACCATAGGCTTTGAAGTCACACTTTTCTCACATGAGTTGAGGCAAAACTCATGTCATTATTATGTTATCAAAATGTGTTTTCAGTCGAAACTCTGGAAAGACTTTCTTCACTTATATTAGGTTTCAGTTTAATCGGTTTATTTTTATTCTTGGTTCAATATTTCAACAGTTGAGGTGTGGCTCACAGTAAGTGCAGAGTTGGGAACATTTGGAAATGTCAGACATTAAAAGAGCCCTAATTTCCATTCAATTGATTGGAGGATAAAATGGGATAAATTTTAAAATTGAGAAAATCAGAGCCTTTCCTCTTAAGTGAAATTCTATAAAACGATTCTCAAAGGGACTCATTTGCTATAATATGAATCGATATCAGTTTCTCCTATATTTTAAAAAGGGAGTTACCAAGGTATGATCCTATTTCATAATATACAGAGTCCCCCCTAAATAGATCTGATCATTACTGACCAAGATCACAAACCTTTACATAATAGAACATAGTATATCTTGGATTAGAAATATATCAAATTGAACAATGAATAAGTAATGAATCCTGGTTATCTCCTGTTGTGTATAAATTGTTAAAATGTTGCTGATCAAACATTTGTTGTTCAGAAAAATATTGCATTTATTTTTTGGTTTGAAAGTCAATAAAAGACAATTGAAGTGAGTTTTGTATGGAAAGGGAGACCGCAATCACACAACTGCTAAATAAACTATATTTTCAAATAAATCTTGGAGTCTATGCAAACAATTTGTGTGAAATGCGATTAATAACACATTTTTATTGTTATAATGAATTGAAGAGTGATTTTGAAAACAACTTTCTATTTGTAATGTTATGTGAAATAAATATTCCGGATATTTATTAAAATTTCAAAAACAACTTGTAATCTATTTGTTGATTAATATTGTGATTAAAGGATTTTATGAACAATTCAAATGGGAATTAAATTTATCATTCTATTTATACTAAGATTATGACCTAGTGAGAACACTGTTATGAATTGATAAGGTGAGATAAACCAAAAGTGCTTAATGGGAAAATTGTTAGCTAGCAACCCATAATAACTTTGAGCAATATAAGAATTGTTTAGAAACGGGCATGAGCAAAGAACTTTTCCCCTTGTTGCTGAACATTTTGGAAAATACTTGGTGCTGTAAACATTTATTAATAGAGGCAAATACCAGGTCTGTCGAGATTATGACAAAAATAAGGGAAAATTTATTTCCATGGTCCAACTATCAGCATTCCTGGCTGTTCATCCCTGATCAAGGAGAACAAATTCCAAAGACCCCTTTGAATTTTGATTAGATGTAACATTACCTCTACAGGTAGATAAACTAGACCTTGTGATATTAGTTCAGATTGCGTGCAAAACGACTATTTTAATCTAACTTGTGCAAATTTCTTTATAAGAATATGAATGAGGAATATTCTTATCATTAAATTCAAATTATAAACAATAGTGTCCAAGAACTCTCTTTGTATAAATGTGCAAAACCGTCCTCTAGTTTTCAGAATCAAAACTTGTTATTCGATTTAAATTGATAATTTTGATCATGGCTATTATTACTTTAAGGATTTAATTGCATAAACACAAATATTTAGATGACCCAAAATAGTTGAATAAATATTGACTGATATAATAGGGATGATTCAGAGCAAAGTGATAACCAATGCCTAGTCCTGTCTAAGCCGTCAGAAACAAGACTCTTAAGCGATATATCAAATCATATTAAAGATTGCGATGACTTCGAAAGATAACAACAATTACTCAACACTTCTAAGAACAAAATAAAGGCCTCGTTATCATCAAAATTGCTTTAATGGTCCGATCAATAATTAAAGATTATAATAACATACTCACCGAAGTTCCTTGTTGCATATTTAATATAAATAGGTGTTAATTAATATATTTGTAAGCAACAAGGTGATTTCCAGTATTTCATGAAAAGATAAAATAAAATCAGAATTATTGAGAATTGTTTTTGAAAATTCTGACTAATTTGTGAACATTTCAAAGAATAATCAATTAATAAACCAACAGATGTTACACAAAATTGTTTATCGCAGTTGAAATTACCTTGACATTTTTAATAAAGAAATTTTCCATTGCATTGAAATGAAAGGGTTTGGAATTAACTGGATTTTAATTTAAATTTAGATGAGTTTTATTATAAATTCATTTAATAATTACACTAAAATTGAAGAAAGCAATTGAAAATATATAAATAGTAATCTAGTTAAACAGCTTGTACATGATTGCGAAAAATAGTGCAAATGTGTAGAGGTAAGAATTGGCCACAATATTCATTGCACCTCCACCTTTTGGTTTGGGTGTGCCTTTGGTTGGGGGTGAACCTGTTGGTGTAGCTGAGCCTCCTGCTGCAGTTGTCCCTGGTGCGGGTGTGGATGAGCCTGTTGCAGGGGCTGCAGTTGTGGCTGCAGGGGCTACAGTGGGTCCGGCTGCCTCCGGGTTAGGTGCAGCATCTGGTAAATTTCATTTTAAATTACAAAGATACAATAATAAGGTAAATTTAGTTCTATCCTGCAAGCTAAAATTTTAATATTATTGATCATACCGTTGTTTTTGACCAGGGTTAATACCAGTGCAGAAAGAAGTGCCAACAAAATGATTGAACGCATATTCAGTGATTTAATCCAAGAAGTGTTTGACAAAAGCAAAGAAAAAGTAGAATTGACTGAAGACTAAACACTATTTGATGACAAATTAGAAATGAGAACAGAATAAGGTATTGACTGCTCGAGTATTTGCGATCAGAAGTCAATGAATATAAATGATCTGTGAATTCACTGATTAGATAATTATTACATCAAATCGTCTCAAATGAGGATCACTTGAAATACACTTTAAATCACTTATTAGTCATATATATAATCAAAAATATTTTGATTGCCTTTCTTTTGGAAACCTATTTCAACGTTTGCTGACTCTTCCAAAAGCCAGCGATTCCTTAAAGTTCAGGATATTTATCAAGTGATATATGAAATGCATGTAAATGTAATAAATATTATTCTCAGACCACATGCTCTGAATGCAAGTTAATTAATCGATTATTGAATAAAGACTTTTAGCTGTGTTTGAACACAATTAATGCGTAAACACAATTCAATTTACTGTATCAACATTGAAGAAATAATTGAGATAAGGTCCATTTAGACCACTATCCAATTTATGCAATAACCAGATTCTACTTCAATAAGTTAATGCATATATTGGTTCAATATTATCAGGGGGTTTATTACACCTACTGGGCTTCACCCTAATGAGAACAATAACTTGCTTAATTAACCTTGACATTTTTATCTTATTATTTATGATGTTTTTAAACAGAAATTGTTTTTATAAATCAATAGAATTTAAATTTAGACTCATTTATGACTTAAAAATGCATTAAATAATTGCATCAATATTTTGATCAGTGATGAGCAAAGGGGAGAGAAACAGCCAAAATTCTACCCAGTAGTTGAGCTCAAAATTAACATTACGTCTATAAACAAATACAATGTAAAGAAATTTTAGTATCAGGGTGAGGAGCTATCCCCCTGTCATGGGTAAGCCTGCTCATTCCTGATTTTTAAAATATTTGTAATATCATATTATTATTAATATAAAAGATAAGAATTTTTTCCAATGTAAAATTACAGGTTATCATGGTCAATAAATTTAGTTGTTTAACTGCTAATCATGTAAATGGATTTTCAATTGAATGATAACTTTTGGGACAATCGCGAGATTTCCAAATAATTCAAATCTCAATTGAAATGAAAATTGTCTTAAAGTCTTGAATTCAAAGAATACCAATTTGTTAACAATAGTGATGTCTGAAGAGCAGGGGTCAGAAGCATGTGATCTGTTCTACACATATAAGTGGATATCCATCATATTGTGTGCGATTCTAATTCTGGTCTCATTTTCGGCCGCATTGAATAGTTTTAACGATTTGGGGAATTCTGATGAACAGCAGAGAGCCTTCTTTGACACTTGTATTTACAAAATGGTGGAAAACATGTCTCAATTCATAATTTGTTGCTATGGTTTGTTCGCCGACAGTGTGGAAGACTTCCGTAAAGTCCTCTTATTCTCCTCCTGTCTCACAATACTATTCCTCTACAAAATAGTGATTCTATATTTTGACCAATCAATAGATAGGATGATCTCAATGGCAAACATCACATGTCTTTTCCTCATCTCTTGGCTATTCTTATCACAGATAAACAAAAGACTGTCGATTGAGACCTCAAACAGTAGAGACGAAAGAATTTTAGTCGAAGTTAACAAATGATTTCAGATTTTTAATTAAGAAAAAGACCTTTAATTTGAATAAAACTAATATTTTGCTAATTAAATGGACTAAATATGATCTTGCTGAGTGGGGCAAGACTCATACCTGACCCTCAGTGTTATTCCAAGATGAATATCTGAAAGTTTAGTTAAAGTTTGTTAATAAGAGTTTAGGAGAGAACGGAAATTTCCTAGATTTAGGTTTAATAGCTTTTTGAGTCAAACTTTGTATGTGTTGGAAGGGTAATTTATATAATAGAGGACAGCTCTCTTGATATGCTCAGTGATGGCTCAGTTATAGCCCAGTTTATATCAGTCTTTATTTATTTGCTTTGACTGTATTCTTGTGAAGTCAAGCTTTTAGTCGATTTTAGTTGCGACTTATTTATTATATTTGATCGACAAATGAATTGATTATTAAATTAGTTTTGATTTGAATCGTGTTTTGAATTGATTTGTGTTGTATTGGTCTCCACCATGAAAATCGTTACTTTTCTAGTTGTTATATAATACATTGTTGTATAATAGTGCTAATTAATAAGAAAAGAAAGAATATCCTAGCAGAACATCCAGGAATTTTATTTGTTACAAGATTGTCTTAACTTAATACCATGATAATAAGATGTGTTAAAGCACTGATAAAAACAAGAAAATTGAATAAATTATAATTAAAGTAAAATAACTTATAATTGAGTTTCAATTGTTTTACTCAAATGAATGAATTACAGAGAGATTTGTTGAGTAAAGGAAAGCCAACTATTGATGGGTTAGTCTTAGAATTCATACATAATTCTTGTGGCAAATTCTGCACAGCTTTCTTCCATGACTGGGGACGGGTGCACTGTAAGGTTGAGCCGTAGATTCCTCTCCTCTGAAGTATCTGTACGTCAAATAGAAGAGGAGAAGTAAAATCAGAAAAAGTCCGAATCCAACGATGACTTTCCACTTTCCTTTCGACTCATCAGAAGTGCTCTTCTCTGCTGTCGGCGCCACTACAGGTGGGGGCGATTTTGTCTTTGACTTCGGTTTAATAACCTCCTCGATAGTAATGGACTTCTCATCCTTATTAGGCTCTTCTTTTTTCTTGTTATCCTCTAATTTCTTGAGGAGATGTTTGTTCTCCTTCGCCATCTCATCCAAGGGCTCAATAGAGTCCAACGAATTAGATTTTAGACTCTTGTCTTTCGATGATTTTGATCGCAAAGTCTCCGATTTTGGTGTCGTTGTGTCAGACATTTCAGACAATGGTATAGACTTTTGATGGGTCATCGTATGCTTACGTACAAAGAGGATAGGGGTCTCTTTTGTATAGAGCAACACATGATGCCCAGTTCCCAAAAGAAGGATACGATTGCCTGTATCAACCAGATAATATTCACCCGTTTGCTCGACCACATAGATGGGCATTCGGAAGGATGCATAGGAGCCGGTATCCATGAAAACACAACCATTGGCCCCAATTATTATAACCCAATCCTTTCCCACATTATTTCCCACTTTAATAGCTAACTGTTTTCTCCGTTCAAACTGAAAGATCATTTTCTCTCCCTTTTCAATGGGTGGGCCAGGTAAAAGCACTGATTTACCGCCTCCGATGCGTACATAACCACCCTTTGGGACGCGCTGAATGACATGACCACAAAATGTCTTCTTGTCCTTTCCGATAGTGAAACCCTTGTGGTTATCAATTGATTCAATTTTATCCAATACCTGTTCAGCATATTTCATGCAATCGATTTGAGCACTGAACGGTTCCAGACCTTTGATCTTATCAGGAGGTATGAGATTTGGCAGAGCATCCACTGGTTTGCACTGAAGCTCTTTACTGCCAGGTATACAGGTCTCAATCTGCCTCATCTTCATCATTGGTTTCATGGGTTCACATGGCTTTCCCTTCTTTTCCCATGGATCTGCGATGGGCTTCACTCGTGTGGACATTACTATCACTTATATTTGTTCTTAACTTTCAAATCAATTTGAACTCAATTTTCATTTTATTTTTCAAAATCTTTATAACAATTACTTATTTTAGTAAAAATAAGAGACATTTTTGAAAGCTTTTTAAAAATAGTTAAATATATTAAATTTCATACAAACATTCATTCATTTAATTTGATTCAATATTTCAATGATTCCGTTCAATACAAATATAATAAGTATATTGACTTTTATTGTCAAATATTATGGAGAATTTTGGTTCTGATCTAGGTAAAAAATTAATAATAATCTTTGAGATCCTGAGGAATGGCTGCAATGTTCTGAACTGATCCATGTTTTGCGATTATCTCCATTTTCTGAATTGAACACAATTTTAAGAATACTTTCAAAAATGTCACTTATTTTCATAAATTTAAAATAAAAATTGTTATAAAGAATTTCAAAAGTAATTAAAATTGAGTTCATTCTTAAAATTCAAAACCATTTGAAAGTTGAAAACAAATACAAAGTGATAGTAATGTCCACACGAGTGAAGCCCATCGCAGA
>JAQIWF010001794.1:0-10761 GCA_034694965.1 Ceratozetes gracilis
AAATACAGTTTAAATCCAGTTAAATTAACCAAATTAGCAAAAATGGCGAACAAAATGGCGGATTTTCGGGAAAAAATTGCCGCCGGCCTTCGGCCGGCAGCCAAAATCGAGGGGGCCTGGTTTCTCTGCTGTTTTGTATTACAATTTTTCGCAAAGCTCAGGGGGGTATTTGGAAAATCTCAAACCTCAGGGGGTATCCGCGTTTACCCCATTCCCCCCTATGGCGACCCCTGATTAATATAAAACTTATTTTGAAAAATATATTGATTAATTACTTTAAAGGGTTATCTAACCAAGATGTTATCAAGATAACAATATAAAAGAAGTAAAGATTTTGCGTAACCTAGAGCATCTTTAATCAATCATTGCAGAGGGAAATGGAAATTTATAGAAATATAAAGGGTAGAAATGTATTTTTCAATTTACATCTATTAATAGACCTAGTATATGATATAATTGTCATAATAATAGTCCGAATACCACAATAGAATTTTTTATATTGATTTTAAAAAACATTTATTACAAATGAGTGAATTTGAAAATATCCTCAATTAAGATATAATTAGAATATTGTATCTAGATTAAATTATGCCAATCTTTGATGAATTGAGCACACCTCTCTCCTATCATGAGCGTTGCACTGGCAGGAGCGCCATTTACCATTTCAGGAATAATGGAGTAGTCACAAACTCTTAAATTTTGAGCATGCTTAACACGTAGATACGGATCAACCACTACATCATTCCGATGAACAGCACCCATACGGCATGTGCTGCCAATGTCATCGATAATGACACTTCTTCTAACTAAGCAGTGCACACCACTCTCGCATTCATACATAAACCCCTCCCCACATGATTGACAGCCATAACCACTAAAAGGCTGAATATCCAAATATTGGGCCAATTCTGTGGTTTCCATAACGAAGAGAACAAATTTGACCGCTTCTACCATATCATCAAAATCTCTCCGATCAGTCAAAAAGTTTGGATTAATTCTCGGCACCACATATGGACTGATAGATTGCAATCGTACTGTCCCTTTCGTTCTAGTTCTCACTTGTTCAACATGATAAATCGCTCTCTGGTTTTCAATATAATTTAAAAGGAGCATGTTTGGCCAGTCAGGTTCATTATGCCTTGTGCTGAAATATACTAGTAAATTTAGAAATCTAGAAAGAGGTCCGCTATGATAGCTATACAACTGATCCAAATTTTCTAAGGTTACATCTGGTGCTGTATTAATGAGGCTCTGGTTCACCACCTGTGCTATCAATCTTACAGCAGAGTGCATATCAAGGTAAGAGCCAACCGGAAGATCAATAATAACTGGAATTCCAAATTTTTGAAGATGAGCCCTGGGTCCTATTCCTGAAAGCATTAAAAGCTGTGCTGAGTTTATTGTTCCTGGTCATCAAGGAAATTATCATTAGTTTACTCAGTCTTATACGATATTTATTACCCGAAGAAATAATGACTTCCTTTCGGGCATAGACTCTATAAGAGCTGTCATTTCTCGTGAACTCCACCCCCACTGCTGTTAAGCCATTGAATAATATTGTGGTTACCTGTGCTCTTGTCACAATATGTAAATTGTTTGGATGTGGATTTGGGTCAACATATGCATTACCGCCACTCATTCTGAGCCCATTTGTGCCAGTAACCTGTTGTGCAATCATTACTCCTGTTTGGTTGACTGCTGTCAGATCTTGACTATAATAACCCAAACCATTGAATACCTGCTCATCAATAAAAAATAATGGATGCGGTTGAGTGGTGGTGGATACAGTAACAGGGCCCTTTGTGCCATGATATCCCGGATTATTTCGCACAATAGTCAGGTCAGTGTTATTTTCAAATTTCTTATAAAAGGGCAAAACTTCTTTATAACTCCAACCCTTTGCACCATAAGTTTCAACCAAGTTATCAAAGCTGCGACGACCCGCCCGATAGTAAGTGCCTCCATTGTGACTCGAACTGCCACCGATGGTCTTACCAAGTGTCAATGGAAGACGACTATCAGGTGAGTTCAATGCTAAATTGGGCAAGGGCTCTGTATAGTAATACCATTGTAAGGCAGGTCTGCGGAATGTAATTGAAAAGAATAGCGGTCCCATATCATTATAAACCGCATCCTGAGCACCTCCTGCCTCCAAAAGTAAAACACTGACTCTGGGATCTTCTGTGAGTCTGTTGGCCACAACACAACCCGCAGTGCCGGCGCCCACAACAATGAAATCGTAACTTTGATTCCATGTATTTCTCGCAGCGGTTCTGTTGTGAATGAGTTGTCTCTTAGCTGTAAACCACGACAACACTAATAATTTGAATGTAAGTATCGGCCACATAAGCATTGGCACAACTTGTTGCTAGATATCAATTTGAGATTTAAAAGATTAAAACATGTTTTCATATGAATTATATTTGAGCTTTATTTTTAATAAACCTGCAGCTTTTATCTGAAATTAAAAAGCAAATTAAATTTTACCGTATCTTTATATATCTCCCATAGAAGGAAATGTTGTTTTATAATGAGTATAGTTTAGGATATTTAGACATTTCTAGACATTTATTTTTCAAGGTAACTCCCTTGGCAATAAAAATAAGTCATTTAGGCAGTAAAATAGACAATAATTATTATGTAACATAGGTTATTATTAATTAATTTAATTAAAAATGTTTTTTTGCTGAATAAATATACTGCTGATGAATTATCAAATTTAATTGATATTAGATTGTGTACAGTTAAATAACAATGCGCTAATTATGCGTATAATTATGGATAAAGGATAAACTGTCTTAAGCTTATGTTAATTAGTAAACGAGTAATTAAGCAATTAGTGGTACAAATAATTATAAATATGTCTTTAAATGAGTTGACATGTGAATGCCAAGAGGGTCGAACAAATTCGTCTTAATTTTAACCTTAATTTTCTAAAATATTTAAATTATTTTTAAGTTTTACTTAATTAGAAATTTGTTCCATCATCTGCCGTATAGTCATACACTTCTATCCGCGCAGCTTAGCATTCATAGATCTCTTTTCATATTCGCAAGCTTAAAGTCCGTTACAATATATCGGTAAACATTTCATATGAATAAACTAATTAGAGTGTATTCACCTTTTACATAACACATTTATTTATTTCTATTTGGAAATCTATTTTTTATTAGTTTTAATAAAAAGGGTATAATAACTAAAATTAATCTAATTAGCTCATAGATCTTTTTATCAAACTTTTAAAATGATCATGGTAATGACATTTATTGTATTTTGTTCATGTTTCTTTGGTAAGTGTGAAATACACACTGTGAATTGTCTAAATCTAAATTATTAAATTAATAAAACTTTCTTTTCAGTTTCAACTCTTGCCCAGGGTAAATTAAATTATAAAATTAGAGTTTAGTATTTTAAGATAATTAGCTAATTAAAGTTCAAATTATAGGAACACAATTTGTTACCATGCTCAATTTCAATAACTGTGAAGGTTCAGGATTATCAAATTATTCAATTGTTGGTTCGGGAATTTGGCCAAATAATTGTGTTCAACCAATTAATGACTTACAAAACCTGATGCAACACAATTCCAATGGCCAGACATATGTTTTCCCAACTCAACTTCTCACATTTTCAAATTTCCCCTCTGGAGGTAATTATTAAAACATTACTTCCAAGAATGGTAACTGCAAAAAAGTGATTTTCCCATTCATGTCTATAAGTTAATTTTTGCTGAATAGACTTCATTTATTTATACTTAAATGATTTGATAAATATTACTCTTGTTTAAGGTAGAACATTGAACATACAAAGTTTAATCGCCGAAAAATTGAGAATTTAGCATTACAGGTATACCCTTCCCCTTGCCGAACGAAGAGAGGCAGGACTTTTTTGGCGAGCGAAGCAAGGCGGAAAATTTTTTGTGTTTTTAGCTGAAAATCTAGAATTTTTCCCTTAATGTTTTCCCCAAATTCTCAAAATATTGTAATACAAAACCGATGAGTTTTGGTGTACTCCCTACCCTGGACCCCCCTAGCTTTTGAGCCAAAATTTATCCAAAAGTCCCCCATCTACTTTCCCTCTGAAGCGGCCGACCTTGGCCATCATTGATTAACCACTTATTTCGTTACTCATAAGGCTATATCGATATATCAATTCAATCATTTGCCCAATTTAAACAAATTTAAAATATTTCCTAACTTTTACCTCTTTTGATTGTTTATTGTTTACTACCAAGCTACTGTATGGCAATTAGCCTTTCATAATTCAGAGCATCTTAAGAGTATTTGTTTGCAGTTACTTATCTTGGTGATGCTTTATGTTATTAATAGCCATTGTAGTGATGTTTAATAAGTCATATTTTAATTCATTGATTTTATTATTTTAAATGAGCATGTATAGATTTTAAAAACAAAATCTTAAAGGTTCTATAAAAAATTATTAGATTAGAAACACATATGAAAGCCATTAAAAACAAAATATCGATTAAGAGCAAGTTTATATCTCGGTCTTAATCATAATTTGATTAATTTATATCACTGTTATATAGAATAACATTGAGAGGAATAAGGGTTTTGCGCCCATACTGTTCAGTAACCTTTTAAAGTTTGTTTCATAATTATATTAATTCTTATCAAATAGCATATCTCCAATCAGAAGAGATGAGACTCATTACTGGTGGTCCTCTTCAAGGCAAATACACGTATCTAAGAACGATAGCTCTTCGGTCAGCATATTTGAAGTATTGTTCATCTGTTCTTGGCAATTCATACCTCACATCTAATAATCAAATATTAATGATCGGTGATAAATTAGACCTGAGTATTTTCATATCACCTGGGGGTGCTTTTGAGGCATTCAAACGTGGTGCTACTACAATATGCAAAAGAGGAGTTGCCACTTTGATTTAAATTATTTTTGGCTTTAAAAAATAAAATATGGTCAGTAATAAACAATACAAATTATATATATTACACGTGTGTCTTAGGAATGTCCACATTTAAAACTTGATCATATTGATAGTGAATCATGTGATTCACTTTAAGGCCTTTTTATCTCCAAAAAAACAGTGTGTTGGGGAGAGAAGAGGCAACGCCCACAGAGCTATACAAGTTAAATTAAATCCGTTAATAAATGCTTACTTCTATTGAAAACATAAAAAATCGATAACTTTAGCTAGACTTCTTAGCATTTTTCGGATTTAGAAGGAAATGGTGCTTTCACCAGAATGTCAATTCCTATGATATACACTATGGTCATATTCCGCTTTTAAATTGGAATATGATAATGTACATTTAATTGGCATATGGCCATACTGAAAACTAAATCTGTCCATTCAAAAATAAAAAAGATAATTAGAAAAGATTGATTTAAAATTTTAATAACTAACTAGATTTTAGATTTTTATTCTACCGAAAATTTTATTCTACTGAAACATTACTTCTAAAAGCCAAGTTCATTCTTGCATTCACTCATAAGTTATAACATCAGTAGAAAGTCTCGGTCTTTAGCATGGCCTTATGCCGATAAATTACAGTACATCCCCCGTTTAGTGCCTCACATTTAACATAACCGTCACTACGCGAGGAAGCTGTATTAGTATGCTAATTAGCCAGCACATGAGGAACCAGTCAAGACCCGGTAAAAATGGAATAAAAATTAATTTATATTTAGTTAATTATAAGATTTAATAAAAGGTATACTATTTGATAATTTTAATGAAATGATATGGCATTTAAATTACTATAAAACAAAAGAATATGACATCTAATTATTAAATAAAATGATTGGTTTAAATAAATTGCCACAATTATACTAAACATCATTTCTGTGATACCAGAGGGAGCTTCTGAATGAGTAGTTTCTATTCACTAACACTATTTATTTAGCATTAGTTGTCTCATTAGCATATTAATGCTTATAACCCGCCAGAGACTACTGATGTTATATTTGATCTTTATTTCAATTGGGTCGAACAGATTTCCCAGACACAGGTTTCCCCAGACATTTCTCTTCTAGGCAAAACGATACTTTAAATTTAACGCTAAACATTTTTTATTAAAAATAAATAAATTGACCACTTATCAATAAGTGGTCATGTAAAGACATTGGAAAGTTATGGCTTAATTATTGATAAATGTTCTTTTTTAAGATTACTTTTAAAATAACGAGTAGAATTCACGTCACTTGACGTGGGTATAAAGCTTCTAGGTTAATTCATCAAAATATTATAATTGTTATCATTGATAACTTATCAAATAATTTAATGCATTTACTCTCTCTCTCTCTCTCTCTCTTTCTTTCTCTCTCTCTCTCCCTCCCGTCTCTTTCTTTATAAACAAGCTAGAAATGGCATTTCTATAATTCCAATTTCAATAGAATAGTAAAATGTATGTTTAAAATTTATTGAAATTTGTAAATTTGATAATATTTCATAAATATAAAAAAGGTAGATACCTTTATTAATGGCCAGGTAAGTTGTTAAAGGCTGATATAGCCTAGCTTAATTTATGCTACCATAGAAAATAGTGCTACTATAGAAAATAGTGCTACCATAGAAAACAACTTACCCAATTACCCGGAACCTTTTCACTCGCTTCTAATTGTGTGATGAATAATCAAGACCAAGATTGGTTAATATAAATTGCAATTTATTAAAATATAATTAAATAATAATTTAAAGTATAAATGTAAAAAGAGAGATCCAAGGTAACTTATTGGTGGCTTTTTATCCTTTTTGATATGCTGTTGTGACATTCAATACAAATGCATTCAGGCAGAATTGTCTGTCAAACCAGCATATTTGTTGATATCCTAAACTATGAAGGATAACCAAGGTATCCCTTCATTACTCATTTCTTAGGATTTTTGGTCCCCAAAAATATACACCAATTATTATCTTGTTACAGAACATATATAGAATTGAATTGTTATGTATTTACAAACATAATCATGTTTTAATTTTTTTGTAACATTTGTACATAATATTTTAATAATTTAAATCATAGATTATTATGTATGCAACAAGCGGCAATATTAATTGTGCTTTAAATTTACAAATTTTCTTATTTTCTTCACATGTTTGGGCCGAATGCTCTCAATCACAGAAAATCAATAATTTTTTTCCCATGGCGAAAATAGAGGTTCGACACCTTACCATAGTTTTACGGCGTTGAGTAAAAGTCTTGGGATGTGTTGAACAGTCATCACACGTAGATATAAAAAGAACCTACGCAGGCTGAAGCCAAGTGGTGATCGCCATTGGCCATAACCACAAAGTAAAGGCTTCAGCTGTAAGTGAGATGCAGGTGGTCAGTTCAAGTTTCGGGATCAGCATTTGGGGAAGGTTCCCAATTACTATGCAATAAATCCCTTGGACATGAGTCACGTGGACCACATCTCCCTTACAATAGGTTATGTCAATGTGAGCCACTTGCTCCACTAACGCTGAATTAATCATGAGCTTCTTGCCCTTATTCGGCCTTACCTTGGTCAAATTAATTATGGGCTCATTGCCCTTACACACACTCTCTCAGTCTATTAATAAAACTACTTTAAAATTCAGCATCACTTTTATGAGAAACAAAACAATTTTTTCATTAAAATTTAATTATTTTTAATTAAATCAATTATAAATTATTTAGTTATAAATTTCTCCAAAAGTTTATTTGGTCAATTGCTAAAACATTGTGACGAAACTATTGCTGAAGAAGTTTAGAACTGTAAAGTGTATGTAACATATGGGAAGGTCAATGAGATAAATAGTAGGCAAGTAATGGTCAAGGAATATGTTCGGATAATAGACCTTAAATGGAACTAATTAAGAGTTGGGTAGATCTGGTTAGAAATTGTTAGATATTGAATTGAAGGCTAGGCCAACAATCCAAAGGCCATTGGATTGGATGGACAACACATGTATTATTACGCTTGCGTTTTGCTAGTCGGAGTTAGATCATTTGCTTTTCGGAGAGAGGTTCTAGAGTTTGGGCCAGAAACTGAATCATTAAATAAATGATCAAAATGTTATCAGTAAAATGAATTTAATTTACAAAATAAAGAGTTACAAAAGAGATGTTTACTGAGCAGAGTCCCAGCAAAATAATCGCATAAATAGAAACAAAACATTGTCTCTTATATATATATAGTTAGTTTGGCTAAGGTTACGTGACAAGCCTTGAGGTCGAGAATGAGCTCGAAATGTTTGAGAAGTGTGTTTGAAGCTAATGAGCCATACATTTGTATTGTTTTTATAGTTTAAATGGAATTTTCCTAATTTTAATATATTTGTATGAAGGTTTGATAATAAACCATATATATGTGCAAAAGCTATCCATATTTGAAGGCTTATTTGTGTTGAGTATTTAAAGGCTAAATGAGCCATCGTCTGGCACACAGGCCATTGTGTTAGGCCTTGCGTGGATGAAGTGACCAGGAAGGTCTGAATTTGCTTTTTAATTTTTAAAATAATTTTAGTTTTATCACATTTCCCCTTGGTTGAAAAGGTTTACATACTGACAGAAATTAATACGAAGTGTTGAACTGAGCGTTGTTAAGGATAAGAATGGTGGATACATCCGCGATGTCTGTTCGTCGCTTTGGTTGGATTGGAGGTCCATCAACTGTAACGGACTGTCGGAGAACATACCTTTGGTCAATGTTTAGTCTTTTGATTGGTTTAATTGTCTTTAGTGGTTATTTGCAAAAGACTATCAAACACTCAATGGTTTGTAGTAGTGTGGTAGTAATGAGCCGAATGTTTGAGTTGGACTCTAATATGAAGTCTAGAGTGCAAATAATGTAATCCCTAATGTTGTTAAATACAGACCCATTGGCGATGAAAGGTATGATTGCTTCGGTGAACAAACAGTTTGTCAGTGTGGTACTGCTTGATCATAAGAGAGATGATGGTTATGTGGGGCTGTAGAGTATCGTAATAAAAAATTGTTGTAATGGCTACTGATTTGAATGTGACCAGTGGTTGATTTGAGGTGTGGACTGCGTGATAAATTTCAAAATTGTGGTGTGTGCGGTGGTGTGACTTTGTGTTTGGTGGACTTCTCGACCCAAAACTTTATGAGAAGTGATGCGGTATGTTGAGCCTGAGAGTAGGGCTGGGTTAGTGCTCCTGCTCTCAACAACCGTTGTGATGATGGGTGGACATCTCGCCTGATTTTGCCTTTGAGAATGTGTTTGAATAGCACTTCTTGACCCGCAACTCTATGAGAAGTGGTGTGGAATTTTGAGCCTGAGAGTGGGCCTGGTTGAGTGCTCTTGCTCTTAACAACCGTTGGGATTATGTGTGGACATTTCGCTAGATTTTGTCTTTGAGAATGTATTTGAATGGGATATTCTGATGTGTTATGCCATGTTTCTACCAATATTTACACTTAAAATTTTATACTTTAAATAAAGTGTAAGTGCGTTTCTATGCGCATACTTTAAAATGACCAAATGCATGACATGTGTGCTATCGCTTACCTTTAACCAATTGACTCTCTATTATAAGTGAACACTTTATGATTTGAGTGACATTTTATTTAAGGTGAGAGCAAGAAATTACTTAACCGTTTCTACTAATACTTTAATTAAAGTATAAACGAGTTTAAGTGTTAGAGGAAACATGGCATAAAGCTTTGTTTGTAAGTTGAGTCACTTAGCCTTGACAACAGACAATTCCATTCATGTGGGAGTGGTTCTCTGATTGATTGATTGTTTACTTATTGATATGCTGCGCATTGACTGAATTGATTGTCTGTGCAATGACTGAATTGATTGGGACTAAATTGGTTGCACAAATTGAATAAATTGTTTTTATTCATTGCACAGATTTTTGATGAACACTATTTATTGTTATAATTAGTGTTTGAAACTAAGTTTAAGTTAGATGTATATGGTCTGCGACAACAAAAAATAAGTTGGCCAAGTTAGGACAACTCGAAACAATGGCCATTGTTGTCGAGACTGAACTCCTGTGAGTTCTGAAAATATTTGAATTAGATTTGATATTGAATTGAATATTAAATTTAAATTGAGCTGAAAGTTGTGTTTGACTGATTGGTTGGTTTGAATGACAGTTCCTGACTGAGAATTGATTCAATTTAAATTCAGTTTAAATTAAAATTGAGTTAAAGTTTGAAATGTGTATAAGTTTAAATTAAAATGAATTAAGTTTAGATTTAAATTTATTTGAAAATTAAGTCCTGAATATTTGGTCTAAGATGTTGACCAGAGTGGTAAAAATTTGAGAATTTAGTGACCAATGAATGAGAGAAGACAATTTTAAAAAATTGAAATCTCGAGGACTGCGCCAAATGTGGAGGAACTAATGTTGAAAAAGTTTAGAACCGTAAAGTGTGGGTTATTTATGGGAAAGTCTATGAGATAAATAATAGGCAAGTTGTGGTTAAGCAATAGGTTCGGATAATAGAACTTAAATGGAACTAATTAAGAGTTGGTTAGATCTGGTCAGGAATGGTTAGGCATTGAATTGAAGGCTTTAGGCCAACAATGCAAAGGCCATTGCATTGGATGGACAGGACAAGTGTTGTTGCGCTTGTGTTTAGTTAGTCGGAGTTAGTTCAATGATCACTCTCACTTTCGGGTTGAGATCACATTGAATGGGTCAGGAACTGAATGATTGAGTGGTAAACAAAGTTAACGTAAAAATGGCTTTATTAACAAAATAAAGAGAAGTTTAACAGACAGAGTCTCTGATAATAATGATTGAATTGAGACAAAACTGCGAGTCTTATATACTCGAAAACA
>JAQIWF010001795.1:0-10761 GCA_034694965.1 Ceratozetes gracilis
CTTAAAACAGGTCCCCCATAGACATAATGTTAAAATTGTTTCCCAGTTGTTAGATTCCCCTATTGTTAGATAATTTTGCACTTCCTTGGACATAACAACTCGGGAATTATACTGTATCTTGGTAATTGCGTGTGGTCATATTACTTCAGATGTGATAATATTTTTACTTTAAATTACAATCAAACAAATCATAACAATACAGTTATAATTTGTTTAATTATGCTTGATAGTTAAACCTATTTAGTTAAACTAATTATATTAGAGAGAGAAATAATTAAATTTGTTCTCGAAATCATAGAGGAACAAATAAAAAAATTAGCCAAGAGCAATCATACTGATGTTGTTAAAGAATTTCGAGCTCAGATATATAATGATGTTACTGAGCTTTACAGCAAGGCCAAGATTGCTATTGAGGCTCAACCAAAGATTGATCTACCTAATGTTCTAAAAGAGGAGTTGACATTTGCTAAAATATTGGTCAATAAAGTACGTCATATAAACGCCACGTCTACTATCGAAAAAGTCTTTGCCGAACAACTAGTCAGGGTTACAGAGGAAATTGGAAAGGTGATTCTTCTTAATATATACTGGAGAACAAATAGCCCGGTTGCTAACTGGAGTGTTCAAAATTTTTTTGAGCATATTAAAAAGGTGCAGGGTGATGCCTATATTTACTACTATTTTGCCAAGAATGAAAAAGCAAATTTTATAAAAGAATTATCAAATCTTGCCAAGATAATTGAGCAACTACGTTTTGAGTTAAGCGTGCTTGTTCCTTCCAAGTTATTGGGAAACTATATGCTGGAAGGCCTGGATAGGGTTTGTCAAAGAGAAAACGCTATTATAGGGTACTTGGTAAAGACAAATAAAATTGAAAATTCACCGATCAATCAATCCATTCATTCTTTCCAAGTGTCGATCTCCAGAGTATACAATCAGATTCCTATGGAATAGATTATAATCGAAATTTGATGTAAGAAGCAGAAGCTAGTTCATTTAATATTACTTTTGAATTCACTTATATCCAGATCTAATGTAGAATATACCAAAATTCTGTCCTTTATATCAAAATTATTATAAAAATGAAGTGCCATAAAACGATGTTATATTGTATGTGAAACTAATAAATTGATTACTAACTTCTATAAAAAGAAATTAAATCAAATTCCAAGAATAAAAGGAATATTGAGTATAATTTGTAATTTTTAACATAATTTCCTAACAGTGATCAGTGATCAGCATCTTTTAAAATCTTCTAAAATCTGCTGATCTCTAACTACCCTTTGAAGCCCACATTTTGGTCATAAAAATTATGAGTTTTGCGGATCATTTATGACAAACAAAATTAAATTCATTGTTTGTGTTATGCATTATTTAAAAATGTCTTATACACTTTTTTTTTATAAAATTGCCATAGTATTAAAATCCTCAGTAGATCTACCATGAAATTTTAGGTACCTATCCATAGGGCTAATGTATTATACAAGGGCAGTATTTTCAATGACATGAATGTGTTTTTAGTTCCTTGCTAATCCATGCTTTTGGTGTTTCCCTATAGCTTTAAGCAATTTTTGAAATATAAAAATCAAAGTTGAATTGTGTCTAAAATATATTAATAATTTAAATCTAAGACAAACACACATTCAATGATTAAAAACTGATTAAAACTATAAATTCCTCATTAATTATGGATTTCATAAAATGCTTTCAAAATTATATTCTGTTTCATAAAGATTTAGAAAATTGCCTCCAGTTTTAAATAATTGAATTTTTGGGTTTAATGATAACAAAATTTGTTTGCAAACAATTTTGCAGACATTTTCGTTAAAATTCTTAATTGCATTCATTAAACACTCGACTCATTACTTGCTATCAAATCCATAAGAGTCTCATAACTTTACTCTAAAAATAAATGTCAATTATCTCTAATTTGTTGAATCAAATGATTTTCATGAAAGATATCCAATCGATATCCGGGCTAAACAAGTGGTCAGCACTGGATAAGAGTTTGTTAAACATTATACCATTGATTGCAAGGCAGGGGAAGGTTACAACTCTTATGTCTCTCCAGTCTTTAGACAATTCACTTCTCACTGTTTCTAATGATTAGAACTTTTCTCACGTTTTAAGTGAAAAGTGCTTTCGGTTGGACTGTTCTCCAGTTTGTCACACAATTTACAGCATCTGTATATCCACTTCAAGTGAAAACTTGTGTTCAATAGACATATTGCTGCTAAGAAAGTGCTACTAAAAGCACAGACACTCTCTGTTCAATCAAACACAGAATTAAGTCAATGATCAGATGTATTAAATATAAGAACTTATCTCTCATTCAAACACTACTCAGAATATATTCTCAAAAGTGTATTCAGATTTATATTTAATTCAATAAATGTAAGAAAATATTGATTTGCGAAACGAGTTTTTATACTTATTTCAGGTGTAAATAGAGTTGAATTCACTTTTTTTAATAATAAATGTTTTGCGAATAAAATGATTCAAAATAAGATACAATCATTCAGTGACTTCAAAGAATTTGTTGACAGAGTATATGAAAATTGAATTTCAAATAATTACAGCATAGGTATAAAGAATCAAATTTTCGATATATTTTGTTTTGTTGAAGAATTCATTCACCTGTAGACTATCGGAAAGTTCAAAGATGAGAACAGGATCTAAAAGCTTACACAAAAACATAATAAATATTTGGATTAATGTGTTTTCTTTACTAAATGTGTTATTCAATAATGAAGTTTACGAAAATGGAAACAATTGATTGATTTTTGCAGTTATTAACAGTTATTGAAAGTATATTTAAGAGAACTTGAGGTCAGCATTACGTCTGACTTACAACTAATCGATTGTTTCCATAAAAACTAAATTGTAATCAGAAATGAAGTCAAAATAATTTTTGAATTAAAACTCTTCAATAATATTTCGTATCGACTAAATGAAGGGGTTTATCTCATTTAAGCATGGCATAATTGACTATTTTTCAATCAATAATAATGCGCAAGTATATCTTGTATATTTGAATCTGGTAAATTTCCAAGTATACCGTGCAATATATTGAAACTAAAAAGAATTGCATGTTGAAACCTCTTTTCCTTTTACATTTTGTTAGTTTGATTACTGGATTACTGAATACTATTTTTTAGTAAAAAGCAAAACTAAAACAACTGAATAATATTTTGAAAACATTTTGTTATAATTTAGGTCTGGAAGACATGCAATATATTGAATATCAAATCATCAAAACATTTGTCGAATGTATACTTCTTTGCTAACAAACACTAATAATTCAATTAAAACATCTAATAAAGTCTCTAATATTATCCAAAAGACGGATGACTTCAATCAAAACAAAATTAAAGTAGATATGAATTTAGTAGACCTGTCCTCCAGAACAGACTCATCGATACCGATGACTGAAGATTCGAGTCAACCGCTATTGGAGAGTAATGCCAACTCAAATAATGTGGACAGTGGAACAGCACCACTCCTCAATTCTGAGCCTTTCCTATGTGGTATTCCCGTGGCATCATTCGATAGGTTTGGATCAACACATAATTCCTTTGATCACAACTTAATTGATGGATAATATACCAAATTGTTAGGTCGTGGGAATCGAGATATGCGTTACGCGATGGACGCAAAAGTGTTAAAATGACATTTCAGGGAAGAGTATATAATTTCTTGGAACGACCCACTGGTTGGAAGTGCTTTGTTTATCATTTTTCAGTGTAAATCAATTCAAACATAAATTAATAAATTAAAATTGATTTTACATTTAATATGTTTTAGATTTTTAGTCGTTTTGATTTGTTTAATATTCAGCGTCTTATCCACTATCGAACAGTACGCAGACTTTGCGATGGGAACTCTCTTCTGGATGGTATGACACTCTCCTCACTTCCTCTTACCGTATTACTCCGCAAGTAAGGGCATGCCCGTATAGGTGAGGTGGACCATTTTCTTAAAAACATGACTCTGGTCACTTTAGGAATGCCATTATAAACCTATGGCAGCATGCCCGTATACCTCGGGGTATACGGGCAGTTTGGTCTCCCTCATGATATAAGTGCATGCCCTTACTTGCGGGGTAATACGGTAGTTGCTAGTTTACTAATTTAAAGCTCACTTTCAATAAGAATCTCAGATAGTCAGACAGACACCCAAATGTATATAAACTATCCTGGCAATACAATTCAAATTATACAAAAGTATTTCTATAGACTTTTATTGTCTGTCAGTCATCATAACCAAGTAATTTATTATACCTTGCTCATAAATAATATCAATTGCATTGACTCATTTAATTTGCGAAATAAATGCAAAGATATCTGTATCCAAGCAAATGAATGAATGGATAGAATGCGAAATATATTTAATTTAGTTTAAGTGAATCTTCGAGTAGTTTATCATTGAATTTGTCATTAAACCTCATGTTGTGCTGACCACTATCAGTGCAAATTCAATATATAGTTTAAATCTTAGATTCTTTAACATTCAGAAACACATCTTCTCTTGTATTTCAACGATTTTGAATTTGTTCGCATACTTTGGCTATTATTTTCAAATCTTGTTTTTTATAAATTATTTTTATCCGGAATTCTATTCTATCAGAAACTGTTTTATTGTCAAAGAATTCTTAAGGCAAATGAAGACTACAATAGGGAGAGTAGAGGACAGGGAGACTGAGAAAATAGTTTCATTATTTGCAAACAAATATATTTGACTGAAGTTATGGTATCTGTTGACGACATTTAAAGCATTGAATGTTTGCAGAGATAGTCGTAGAAAATAAATGCCATTTATCTGAAAGTTATTGAAATAATTAAAACGATTGCAAACTTCCTTCAAATAATAAAATCAATAAATCTTTTAATGTTATTATTTTTGTTTCATTAATGAAAGGAAGCGGTTCTCGTGATATTCTTTGGCACAGAATATAGTGTTCGACTCTGGGCTGCCGGATGTCGTTCTAAGTATATGGGATTTTGGGGACGACTCAGGTTTGCCAGAAAACCCATTTCAGTGATCGGTAAACGATTGAAAATATGCTTAGTATAGAATCTATAGATTTTGCTCCAATAAATCCATCCTTTCATAGACCTTATAGTAGTTGTGGCCTCTATCGTGGTAATCGCCGTTGGCTCCAATGGACAGGTGTTCGCTACTTCAGCCATCAGGTCTCATATCATATCACTTTGACATTCAATACGAGATTATTTTTATCGATTTTTATGAATTTGAGAACTTTTATAAATTGTTGGAAAATAAGTTCAATTTCATCATATTATTCCAAATCAGGGATAAGGAAGGGTTAGGGAGAAGTTTTCCAAAATTTTAACAAATCCTCGACCTTGTATCTTTTTATAGATATAATGTTAAATTTTGATCGAAGCAGGGGGATTCTAGCTGATCTGTCCAACCATATGTCCTGTTTTGTTAGAATTTATTCAAATCGATTTAAAGCAAAAGTAGTTTTTAACCACTTTTGAAGCATTTCTTTACTGGAATTCATTTTAAATATAAAAGTTTTCTCAATAAAAATAAATTAAATAATATTAAATACGAAATCATTTCGATTTATTTGAGGAAATTATTTGACAGTTAGTAACAAGAAAATATTCAAACGAATGAACTTGGTATTTCAGATTTCTTTATCAAATAAAATTCAATTCAGTAAAAAGGTTTGAAATAATGGTATTGTAGGGAACAGTTGAAAACAAACATCAATTTGTTATGACACACAAAAGCCATATTTGTCATAACATTTCATTACTTTACATAACAATAGAATTAATCAAATAATAAGTGACTCAAAATAGAAGCATTACATCAATCTTGTAATCAAATTAAATAGCTTACAGCCATATAGCATATTCTTGCACATTTCAGATAAGAAGAGAAGGAATGACTAACATGAATTATCTGGTGTTGACTTTTATCCCTAATGAATTTCTCGTCTCATTTATTTATTAATAACTTTAGAATTTAAACCAATTAACAGCAAATTTTAATAAAGTTTTAAATTACATTAATTAATATTTATTAGAAAATGATCTTGTTATACCTATTTATTAATCTGGTTAGACCAAAAAACGCTATCTGATAATACCTTAATATTGCCTCAAATTTCAATGTCTATCGATTTTTTAGACAAATATATTTTTAAAGCGCTTATAATTGAAAGTATTTTGATTTTCTATAAATGCAAAGTAGACTTAAATTGACTCAAATCTTTGTTTTATACAAATTGGAGAATAAAATTTAAAAGCAAACTTCAACCACATACATTTAATACTCTTTTGGTATAAAATTTATATAAATCCTTGAAACATAAATTAGCCATGTTGATATTCTATTTCGTTAAATTCGGTTTTTTGAGTATATAATTAATTAGAATAAATTATCAGAGTAATGTCATATTAGATAAGCTTGGATAATTCTTCATTAAGAGAATATTCTCCTATTTTGATAATCAATTTAAGGTTTTTAAAAAAGATTAGAATCTATAAAATGAGTGAAACTTTGAGTGCAAACAATAAAAATAAAACAAATAAAATGCATTTCGTAATAATTAATTAGTTTTGGAAAACAATTAATCTAAACATATATCGCATTTTAAACTTAAATTAATGACTTTCGTCAGACTCTATATGTAAAATAAATGACTATTTGGTGGAAAAGCGAAGAAAATCAAAATCAAATACTATTTGATTTGATTTGATTTTTAGTATAAAACTAAGTAAAAAAGATGAGAATATTCTTCAAATATTAGAAGTTTTTCCTTTTTGAAGCTCTAATGTAATCTGAAAAATTGAAAAAGTAAATAGTTTTTACTTATAATAAATCACTCTTCAAAACTCCTTTTCAGGGGAATACGATTCCTGCAAATACTGCGGATGCTTCACGTGGACAGACAGGGCGGCACCTGGAGATTGCTTGGTTCTGTGGTCTTCGTCCACCGACAGGTTCTCTTAAATTGAAATTTATTTGCAAACTTAAAAGCGATTAAATATTTAATATTACTTTTCATAGGAATTGATCACAACTTTATATATAGGCTTTTTGGGTCTCATCTTCTCATCGTATTTCATGTATTTGGCTGAAAAAGACGAAGTGATCATCGCTTCTGATGGCAGACCCGGTAAAGCAAAGTCAGACTTTCAAAGCTATGCCGATGCCTTGTGGTGGGGAGTTGTAAGTCATATCTTTATATAATCACATTATTCCTTACTTGACATTTAATTTTGAAAAATATTACGAAATATCTAATTAAGAATAGCATTTACTAACTAACCTTGCACAAATGCTGAACTTGCAATGAATTTTAAGTTCTCCATGATAATTAGGGTTTCAATGTGAGTTTAATAGATAAATTTACTTTTCTTCACCTCAAATAAAGACAGTAAATATTAGTACTCTTCTATAGTAACTGTTATAATAGGGACAGAATAAGAAAGAATATATGCTTTTTGGCAATAATTGGTGCACTTATTGAGATTAGTCTTTATTTAGAGAATCAAAGGAAATATTTCTATAAATAGAAACCGTTTTCTTTGTTACCAATTGTATTGATGTGACATTTCTGACAAATTTATGACACAATATGTGACAAACACTGACATCATATGAAATACCTTTTCATTAATCAATGTTTCGATAAAAACTATGTTTTCATTAATTATTTATAAATTTTAAACAAACAATGGATTTGTTTTCAAAACTATATTCTCAAAAATATAATATTTTTAGACTTATTTGTAAACAAATGATTCAAAAAAGAGTTCAAAAATTGATTTTGGATTTATATTCAACAGATAACTGTAACGACAATAGGATATGGAGATACTGTGCCTAAATGTATGCACACTATAAAAGCTTTTAAACATGGGATGGCCATACTTCTATCAAGTGCCTTTATTTAACAGATTATTCTTGTCATACCATATAAATTTGAAGCCCTGGCCATCCCTTGCTTTTTGATGTAAACATAACATTGTGTTTATTATATGGATAGCATGGATGGGAAAGATAGTGGCCTCTTGTTTCTCGGTGTTTGCCATTTCGTTCTTCGCTTTGCCGGCAGTAAGTATTAAATTGATAGACAGCTCCACATCTTTTCAATTCTGATTTAATGCTAAAGTAATGTCTCTTAAATCTCAGGGAATTCTGGGTTCAGGTAATGCTTGAGAGGAAATGCCAACACTATTCTCATTTAAACCCATTCGTGTGAATAATTGAAAGGTTTTGCGCTTAAAGTTCAACAAAAACAAAGACAAAAGCATTTTAATCGTCAAATACCTGCGGCGGCGACACTCATACAGGTTTGTCTGATCATCACTTGAGACCAATTAAAACAATATTCTTGTGATGAAGTGTATGTGGAGATGTCATGCGGCAGAGCCCAACTTCATTTCGATGGCCACTTGGAAAATACATACGAGTGAAGGCATACAAATCTCTCCCACATGTATTCCCAGCACTCCTCTCAGCAAAGTGGCCAAAAAAGCCAGTGTTTTGAGGCGCAAAAAATCAAAGTCTAAGTTTGAAAACATTCCAAACATTCCTAATCCCTACACAACGGGAGGAATGAATCCTTTGTATACAGTCTCCCACCAAACCGTTACAAATGGTAGTCAGAATAAACCCGCGATTGACGTTCCCGTCTATTTAGAGGAACCAAAAGCCAGTCTGTATTCACAAAAGTGATCCCAATATTGACTTACGATTGTATTTGTCATTAAAAGGCAGTGCCAATAGAGTACGGAAAGACAGTCGATTTATACCTACTTCTGGCCCTTCAAACAATCACAATATCGTCTCCGGCTTTTGCACAGATGTTGTTTCAGATGACATGGATAACGAGGCGGATGAGGCGCCCAGAAGTATAGCAACTGTTAAAAAGTACATTTCTTATAATTGTCTTTCATTCACTCACATTCATTGAACCAATTATCTAAAAGCAAAA
Source organism: Ceratozetes gracilis (assembly GCA_034694965.1). Lineage (NCBI taxonomy): Eukaryota > Metazoa > Arthropoda > Arachnida > Sarcoptiformes > Ceratozetidae > Ceratozetes > Ceratozetes gracilis. Next base: position 8,981 of record JAQIWF010001795.1, read on the forward strand.
AAAACTCAGAATAATTTCATTTATTTAACGACTGGCTTAAAGTCTAAGGGATTATCACTTCTTTTAGCCATTAAATAGGTATCTGTCAGCAAATTAATTCCTCCCAAAATTCAATTAAAGTTGGGATGAAAAGAGTGGTAAAACTTGTTATCCAATTCTCCAAATAGTGAATTCACTGCATTGAAGTCACGTCTAATTCTTTCATTTCTTTTCTGCCTTTTTTGCTCCAAATATTCAAACCTAGAATTCATTACAAATGTATCGAAAGAGAGACAGAAGACTATTATATATTAATTGACTTTCGTGATAGAGACAAATGTTAATACCAGTGTTGACATACCGGTGCTGCTAATAGAATATGTAATAAGAATTCGTCTAATCATTAGAATTTAATCCGTGTAAATGCAAAACATCGATATTTCGCATTTCAATATAGCATTTCCAAGAATATTAATTACAAGAATCCGTATCTGACACTCCTTCTAATGTATGAGCTCTTTATATGACAGATGACAGACCTTTTGGTGACTATAAATATAGGACTGATAGTAATCTGTCACTTATTTTCCTTTTTAATCAATTAATGGAAAGTAACTAATTTCTGCTCAAAATATGTTTTAATAATTCAAAATTCAATTGCAATAAAAATAAGAGAATTTCTCCGAAATACACAAATTCTCGAAAGTTCTGTTAAAATGCATCAATAAAGGAGAGAACTAATGAAAGGTTTAAATTATTGATTCAAATAAAAAACTGAATAACACATAAGCCAACTACTTTTATCATCAATATATCGATCAATAAATTATTATTTATTGATATTTGCCATTAATTTTTGAGCAAAAAAATAGTATATTTATATTTTGTTTTTGTAGTCTAACAGAAGCCCATAAGAACGCGATTCGTGGCATTAGAAAAATAAAGTATTTTGTGGCGCGTCGTAAGTTTCAACAAGCAAGGAAACCTTATGATGTGCGCGATGTCATCGAACAATACAGTCAGGGACATCTCAATATGATGGTCAGAATTAAGGAATTGCAGAGGAGGTATGGAACAGATCTATTATAACAGTTAAACTAATGAATTTTCCCTCTAAGGTTGGATCAGACACTGGGAAAACCGGGCTCTCATCTGAGTCTTGGTATGAAATGCATTCCGATTGGGACTCGACTCTACCGAATGGAACAACAAATCAATGTAATCGATAAGAAAGTGGACAGCATTTTGAAGATCTTAAACAACTTCGTAGAAAAAGGAAAGCCTCAAATCATTCAAAGAACACATTCGGTTGAAGAGACCGTTTGATTATAAGTTAATAACTTTGTTAACATTTAGTGGTAAACATGTTTTTGGTCGACGGCTCACATCAGTTGCCTTCTGGGACTCAGACCTAACTGTGATAATAATCATTGAAATATCTATTGAATCGCATTCTTCTGAATATGATTAATGTATTGTCGACTCTTTGATTAATACTTAATAATATCAAAACAAATACTTCTTAATATAAATCAATTATTCATACAGTGATAACCAGAAGGGAGTAGAGCCCAGGGACTAGAGGTAGGCCCAATCCCTCGGCCTTTCAATAATGGCTGTTTAATTAATTGTCAGACACCAGCCCTTCCATTCATATAACTTATTGCTAAATGAATTGCCTCGAAGTCACGGTAAGTACACATTAGAGGTGGGACCCAATGGCCATATAAAACAAGTGCACATTAATCCTAATTTATACCAATTATTTGATTCAAGCAATTGGTTTGTCTTTACATTAATGA
>JAQIWF010001796.1:0-10759 GCA_034694965.1 Ceratozetes gracilis
CTCTCTCTCTCTCTCTCCCCTCTCTCTCTCTCTCTCTCTCTCTCTCTCTCTCTCTCTGTACAGACAATGAGTGGTGTAATTATACTTGATCTCTAATCTCATAATATATGCCATAATAATATTGTTTTGAAGAGCTCGGAATGATATGAAAAAAAGGATAATTTGTTAAAACAAAAGGAAAATATTTACTTACTTTGAATATTATAAACAAACAAAATTATCAAATAATTGATTAAATGGATGCAAATTCATGATTCATTAGTATCGGGAAGTTATTAATATTAGTTCCGAAATGCATTTCACAGAACAGTTGAACAGAACAGTAAGGATTGATGGGTGGTATGGATATGATAGAGTCCAGAAGATAATAAGCTCTTATTAAGAGTGTCTGAGAGCACAACATCACAATCAACATCATTGTGAAGAGTAGCAGTTGTGGCAAACATTCAAATATAAGTTATTATATGAGATCATAGAATCGTTATTTATTTAGGAATAGTCTTATTAACTCCAATTGTTTGGTCCGTCGTTTCAATAGACTATTTGCTTGGCTATAATTGAGTTTATAATAGACAACTTCGTTCCGTTTCATAATTTTGATCCCTATGTCGGCATTAAAGATGTAATTTTGAATATGAATTGCCATTTGATTGTATTTTATTTTTTTCTAAGGACAGTTATAGACTTAATAATATTATAAATTAAATGTTTGGCCTTAGAGTATATGAATTAGTCGTTTGTTCACAACATATAAGTAATGCATTTGATTATCCATTTATATGTCTATGAATTTCCTGTTATATCAAAGTAATCGTTCGCTGCTTTTATTCCCTCAATCATTGATTATATTAAGCGTGGGTTCAATACATCCAATGCTTGAGTTATAATTCAAATTATTAATTCAACTCAACTTTTAAGGTATAAATAAATATCTCAAACTATTCAATTTGATTGCACCGTCGAGTACTTATTGAGTACAATATAAACCAATGAAACTTTTGTAGCAAGGTGATGAGAGACAAAATTAATTCAAAAACATTAAACACTTTTAAAATAAAACTTCAGTGAATGTAATCGAATATCACATCGAAAACAATTTTTTTATAAATAAAGCTTTGCTTTATTTGTCTTAAATGTCAACTCCGGGTGTCTTTTGAGAAATCTGTTTAGGATGTGTTAGTGGCTAACTTAGAGCTGTTCTCTCTGCTGATAGCCGTCAGCCAATCAGTCTTTGACTGATCTCACGTTCTTAAAGAGCTCTGACACAAACAGGTTTGAAATTGTGTAGAAGAGATCAATTTCAAGACCATTAATGTACTCTTTGATAGACTGGACATAAGACCACTTTTGCCATATTTCTGGTGACGAGTGAATGCGTAAACAGAATCTAAGGTTAATCGCATCGCTTTCTCTATATTTGTCGAATAATCCGCCACCACTTTTGGATTATTCCAACCGTTTTAAGCGGCTTTCCTTAATTTCTATTACTCTGTTTCCATAGATACCAAGTGCTGACCATAACCTATGCTTCCGCCAAATCAACCAAGGTTTCACCTTATAAGAAACACTTCTTTTCATATTTCGTTCTAATTTTGATTTCAATGAATTTCAATACAAACGATTAGAAAAGTTATACTCTTACACAATAATCACCACAATTACTGTCAAGAGCTTTGAAACAATTATTAGATTATTTGAGTGAAATCGAGTCAATTATTTTTGATTCGATTACAACCTCACCATATGTTCTATGGGTCACCACTTGTGCTTTATTTTACTCTTGTCTTAAGTTATTCGATGTTATATTTCATACAAAGATTTCAAACTAGGGTTTGCTTGACTGGCATTACTAACAATTGTAAGCATGGTGATCACTAGCCATACATCAATCTTAAAAAAAATTATAAAATAACTAATTTAGTACATATTTTTAAATGTTCTCTCTTATGTAACCAAGGAGAGAGGGGTAAAGTAAAATTATCAATTGGATTTAAGAAAATTGGGAAATATCTCCCCTAGCATTTGAAAAACTTTAGTAAACTTGATTACGTTTATGGCTTAGACTGTATCGGCTTTAAAATTGTAGAGTATTTACTAAAATATTGCACGGATTTGGATTGTTTGTCCACTTATGTCTTATCAAAGACATCTATTCTTTTGAAAGGTAAAAAGTTGGCCTAACAGGACATTTACTTACCGAAAACCAAGATAGCATTGAATTACATATCGTGTGCACACGTTATAGTAGAGATGGAGTCTATGCGTTCGAAGTACTCCTTAAAAGGTTTCGGTTTACAATCAATTTATTGAGGAGAGAGTTATGCAGATCCAGAAATAGAGTACTAATTAAAGGATTTGTTAGTCATAACCAGGGATGCTGAAGGGGGGGGGGTTGGCTATTCTCTTTTTTTTGGTCATTTCTGATTATCGTTACACTTTGCCCTCCTGGGTCTCAGTATACAAAGTGTATATTTGTGTGTAAATGGATGTGACATCATGTGAGGCATACTTCAAGAATCCTGAGATTCCATCAAATCTCAGGTAGAAATCACTTTCAATTGCAACTTTAAAAAATAGACCCTTCTTACATAGCATTAAAGTATAAGCAATATTTAATTTGCACCAATCTCATATTTATAAGCGTTGACACTCAAAATTATAGTCTTGGTTTGAAATTGAAACCAAAAAGAAGCTTTCGATACAAAAGACAGCGTTTATAAGCAATTCATATAAAATATAAGTTTGAGAATAAGAGCAACAAATTACAGGCTTTAAAAGGGGATACACAGAGGAGTGTCCTTTTCATTACTCAAAAATCTTTATTAATTGATTGATAATTTGAAATAAACCCAAGACTAATCATTTCTATATTTAGTGGTGCAAGGTCATCTCACTCATGGAAAAGTATTGTCCTCTAAATCTTTTGTCTTTGAGGTTAAGTCTTGGTTCTCATATCATATGCCATATATTATTGAAGAACTGAATAAAATAATGATAGGCTTTGAGTACAGAATTACAGCGAAGGGATTCTATGGAGAGGCCTAACAAACAGCTCAACACAGAGATGTCATTCGCCTTCTAAATGACCAAAAAGCAAATAACAATAAACAGAATACTTTTTCTCACCAATAAAACTAAATTACAGTCTGTTTGACGCACTCTCTCATCAATTAAACCCTCACTTGAGTACAGTTTGGGCTCAAAAGTTGAAGACTAGTTGAGTGATAAGTTCGTACATTAATGTAACAGAAATGTAATAATCAATAGATGGTTGTGAGCCATAACCATAGCAACCATCAAAACAATTAAATATTATTGTTATTGCTTTTGGTTTTAGTCTTCTCTTCAGACAACCAGTCATTTGATTGTCTTCTATGTCCTTACAGTCAGTTATGAATAATTGTGACCTACGGAGAGGTCGTGGACGGCCACGGAAGTTTGATAAATGTGGCCAGGTCTTCATTTGTGACTGGATGGGTTGCGACAAAAAGTTTAATCAGAGGTTTGTTTCACTTCAATGGCTGGCAATCCATCACTTCTTTAAATGTCTTTCATTTATTTTTGACTCAATTTTTAACTATATTTAAACATTTGCTTTGTTTTTGTGAAAAACAGCTGTAATTTGAACAAACATTTACTCATTCATTCCGGTAATTATCTATTTTATTGGCCATTAAGTGAATCAATTGATTGGAACCAAATCTAATTTTGTGGTCACTTTAGGGGACCGACCGTTTGCATGTGATTGGCCTCAATGTGGAATGTGGTTCACTCAGTCCAGTAATCTTAATAAACACTATTTAACGCATACGTAAGTGTGTCCTCAAAATGGACTCTTGACTGATGTTGTGTTGATAGGAATGAGCGGCCATTTAAGTGCAATTGGCCCGACTGTGACAAACGGTTCAAACAGTCCAGTAATCTCAACAAACACAGACTCGTTCACACCGGTACACAACCACTCACTTAACACCCAATTGATTAACTGTTACTTTTAGGAGAAAAGCCATACTTTTGTGACTTCCCTCAGTGTCAGAAGAAATTTTCACAATCGAGTAATTTGAAGAAACATAAACTAGTTCATTCAGGTATTACCACTTCTGGTACTCTTCATATCTACATTTGTCTTATTTCAGGTGAAAAGCCCTTCCGATGTCATTACAACGGTTGCGGTAAACTGTTTGACCAGAGCTGTAACCTTAATAAACACTATTTAACGCAGTGAGTCATTTCATACCCCTTTCCCCACTTTCTAAGCAATTAGTTGTTAAGTAATGTTTGAATATTTAATTTGAAGTATTGGTCATAAACCGTATTCCTGTGATTACCCGCAATGCGGGGAAAAGTTTTCGCAGTCATCCAATCTGTCGAAGCACTACCGCTCCAAACACTCAACACAAACGGCGATAGCGCTGACCAATAGCTCTACCGGTGATACCGACGGTGATTCACAGTTAATCAAATGTGATGTTTCTGATTGTGATGTTATTCAAAGCGATGCAAACGCTTTCACTGAACACAAACTCAAACACTCGGAAAGCAATGATCTAAAGGAAGAGCAAAACAAAAGGCAGAAACGGGTGGTCAACACCAACGCTATAGCACTAATCAATGATATAGAGGGACACCGCTCTTTCCCTCAGACCAGATTCAACTTCGAGACAATGCCTTTGAGTTTAAATTTGAGTTAAATCTTCCATTTTATTGATTTCGTCAATACTTCAAAGTACTACTCATTAACTGATTTCTCCTTAATATAAGTTCCTTTCAAACAAATAGTGTTTACTCTAAACTCTTGGATATATTTCTTCGGAATCTATTTTAGAGATCAATGATTTAATGACAAGTGTTTACCAAAACTACTTAAATAGCTTTAAAGCAATAATTAATTTTCGATTAAATGATTATATAATTAGGTTTTGTTTTGTAAATATTGTATATTTTGTTCATTCGATTATTTTTGAGATTTTAAGACTCAGTCCTATAATTAATATAACTTTTTATGTTTTGTATGAAAGAAATATCAATTGAAACGAAGAATCCATCAGAAAATGTCTCTTCCGAACGGTTTTTATGATTCAATCAACGAATCAAATCACTCGAAATGAGAAAATGTAAGAAATATAAGCATTTGTTTGAATCATGAATTTGTAATCTTATGTTCATTTGTATGAAAATGTGTTCTTTTGTTAATCAAATCAATTTCAATAAATTTTGATTTCAATGTCATTTTGACGAATAAAGTTTTGGCCGTTTTATAATATGCACAATAATATCACTAAAACAAGCTTGTTCATTATTCAAGCTATAGTGAATTCTCCCGAATAAACTAAATTGAAGAAATAAATTGTATTATTTTATAAAATGCAATTTTGTACACCGTATGGAGTATTGAACTAGGATGGTTCAATCAAAAATCAGGTATAAAATTTGAGCAATTATTATTTGATTGAATATGAGCAAGGCTGAATGTATTAAAAGTTGTATATTTGAGAGATGGTTATCCAATAAATTAATAATAAACTCAACTGTCCTCCAGCTCTACTGTTCTCCCATTTGTGCCATCAGTTTCTCTTCTTAACTGATTGATCCCATCATTTGGTTTCTCTAATAATTGGATCCGATTTTGTTTGTCGTTTTCATCGATATCTTCTTCTTCGTCGTCATAAAGATTTTTGATTCTATTGGCCATAACTATAATTCCAATATCGAAAAGAGAGCCCAAAATCATAAAACCAAAGGCAGCGCTGTGTAAATACACTCGGAATTTGTCGATATCATAGAGCCAACAGTTACCCGTCTTTCCTATATTTACAATACAATAATTATTAACTAAAACTTTTCATTTATGAAAAATATGATTCATCTATTTACCAGGATTATCCATAGGAGAGAGGATTACCCCTCCCCCCTGAGGTTCAATATTTGCCCAAAAAAAAACCCCTGAGGTTTGAAAAACTTAACATAACGTCTATGAAAAAGCACTAGGTCTATCGAGGTTATGATAGGGTATTTTTTCAACCGAGTTGGACGCCTAACATTGCTATTTGCTAAATTCAATAAGGTTAAAGCTAAGGTTATGTATCAATAGCATTAAACTGTTTGCCTGGCTCAATCTTATATACCTCTTATTATCAAATATAATTAATCATTCTTATATACCTATTATCAAATTTTCATCACATAAACCAATTCTCACCACAAAATTGTTTGAAATTTTAAATATCTTTTGATTTCTCATAAGATGTGATAAAAGAAGTTCTTTGAGTTCGGATCTAAAATCCATTTCGTTATCAACACTTGAGTTATGAAAAGTACTGTACTTTTGATAGTATGCTATCGAATAGACTTTAAACTTCAAACAAATCTGATTTTAATTGGAATGTATAGTAATTGAAGTGTTTTACTGACCACAAGCCGCTTCCCAAACAAGACATGCCGAGTCCGTTATCGCCCCAAATATGAGGGGGTATGGAATGAATGCTATGAGAAATACTCAAATCATTTGTAAAATAAGGAAAATTTACCGAAAACAGCAAAAAAGCTGCCAATTATTCCCATCGCAAAACTTTTATCCTTTGGATCAACACATCTGTTGTTGAAATGTTTTAAAATGTATTGAATTATAAATTAAGTCAATTCTTTACCTCAAAGTGATTAATGTGTTACCAGTTCTGGCTGTGGAGGCGACCATACTTCCAATACTCAACAAAATTATATAAATGGGGAAATTATTACAATCAGTCGGACAGTATCCGGTCTGTGCACTTCCAAAGGTGCCGTTGATTGCACCCTCAATGCACTGACAATCACTGAATGACTAAAACGTGATAATACTCATTGAGAAAACATGTCGTCACTATCTATCGACTTACTATTGGGTCAGTTGTTCTGTCAATACTTTTGCAACCAGCATAGCAAGGTGAAAAGTATGTCGACTGTCCATTAGATGAACAAATTGGTTGATAAACTCTTGTAGTGCACTCACAGCCAGTGTTACATCCATTTGGAGCGTTGAGAAGCATTCTGTATATTAAACACAATTTCACCGTTAAATTAGTAGTCATTAACATAATTGGCATATATTTTGTATCATACTTTCCGTCCATCATTAATGTGTTGGGAAAGTCAGGTGTAGGACATCCGAAGAACATGGCTATAAATATTGAGACACTTGCGAACAGTTCGACGAAAAACATATAAACCACAAGAGATCGAGGTTTTGGTTTAAAGTAGCGAATGAGAATCCCGCCCCCCATTATCCCAATAGCCATCGTCGCTATACTTGTCGACCCTTTAATAAGCAATTAAATGATTATCTTTGATTCCAATGAAAAGTTGAGATACCGGTGAAAAAACTGGCGCCAGAGGCAGACTGTCTGTATTGCATTTCCATATACTTCGGTTTAAATATGTAATAACCCAGGTATCCAAATATTCGAAATATTCCTCCAATTGCATGGAATATCAATATGGGATTTCGCGCCAGTCTTCTCAATGCTATTTTAACCTCTTTTGAAAGAAATAAGTTGACCTAGTTATAAATTTCACTATCATTTTGTTAAATTAATAATCCTTTGATTATTATCTTAAATGTGTTCATCGAATGACAATTATTTCAGAGGAAAAGTAATAATTATATACATATATGAGTTACATCGTAAGATCACTGCATAAGCGCTGTATAAATGTTTTTATACAAAAAGATAACATACCGTCCACTTTAGGAATCTTGAGTTGAGTTTTAGAAGTAGTCATTTCCAAGGCATTCACTTCATCCGGGTCTCTCATCACAGATGTGACGGCACTCATTTCGTTTGTGTCCACAGAAGAGCCTTTAAATCGTTTAGGGAAAAAGAACATGGGAAGAGTAAAGACTAGAATAGAGATTCCCAGGACGAGAAACCCAATCCACCAAGCACCCACCTATTTCAGTTGTGTGATTAAAGTAAGTGAATAAAATTGGGAGCACTTACCCAACGCGGATCATTCCTATTAATATGAGGATCGTCTGTAAGTAATTCCTTTAGTTTTAATTAACTGAAAAGTTTGAACTTACAAAGTGGGTCCTCATACCAGGCCAGGCATATGGAGCAGAGTAAGAAGCCTAGAGTAGGTCCACATAACCTGAGTGTTGCGATGGAGCCTTCGATCAAATAACATGGTTTTAATTTATTAATATTAAGTTTATCTATAATTTTGGTTCTGTTGTTATTAATTACTTATATAAAGCGGCGAATTCTTCTTCTGGACGTTGTCGTCAATATATGGTAATCCTATGGTATAGAAAGCCGTATATCCCATTCCATTGGCAAAACTGGAAAACCATAAGAGAGCGACGGCTAAATAGACAGTTGAGTGGTCATTGGACTGACACTCCAGATCCAAGTGATCAGATGAACAAACTTCGTATTGAGTGAAGTTCGACACAACATTGGTGTTAGAGAGCAGATGCAGTCCCGGACCGTATATGAAATAAGGAAATGCACTGATAATGCAGGAAAAGGCTACTATGAGTTCTCCGATTGCCATCAAATGAGATCTATTATATTTAGCGCCCAAATACCCGACAATAGGACTGATAACCATTTGACTCAAATTGTCGGCAATTAGTATAAAACCCGACATTTTGCTCTCAAATGCAAATCTCTTCTCCAAAGTGGAAATGGAACCGATTAAATATGTGAAGTACGCCCCCTGTAGTATAGCCACCACTGAAAAGTTGATGACAAAGTACTTGGGAGTCGCAAACTTTTGCAACCATTGTGGCCTCCAATTGCCTAAACCACACGAAGTCTCGTAATCGATGTCAGGTTCTGTCGATTCGTTGACTGAATTACTATTTTGGATAACCCTTTTTGATGGACTCATATTTCAATGAACTTTTTGAGTGTTTCTCCAAAAACTTTCACTAAAATATTTCACAAATATTTGGATGAATTTGAACTCTAATGAAGAACTTTATAGAAAAGACATTTTTGTGAATCGATAAACATTTTGAGAGCTCAACAACTTCTGAAGAGTGAGTTCGCAATTAAGTCTTATCTTATCCTTTAATTCATATGCTTTCAGTCACTCAAACATTGGTTAAAACAAGTCTTTATTATATAATTTACTCAAAAATTGTTTGAATTGTTACTTAGTTGGTTTCAGAGCTCTTTTGTGGGGATATCACTATATGTAAGGCTGAGCGCAAATCCAATTAATATATCACTAAATTGATTGATAATGAGCTCAAATATCAGTTCAAACACTCCTCACACTGGTGTCACCCCAGTTCGCCGAATCCCACTTTGCCGAATCCCATTTCGCCGAAAAAATATGTACCACTTCGCCGAAAAATATTTTTATCCCACTTTACCGAAATAATCCAAAATATTTTCGATTCTAGGAGAGTGGTAAATATCAAATTTTCGAGCCTAGAGTGGGGTTTAGCAGCCACATCCCCTTAACTATCCCTGATTCAAAAACTTCTGTAAGCATGTGCCGCATTTATTGAAGGAATAGAGCCAAATACAATCATTTAAATTTTCAGCTATTTTGATACTTTTCGGCAAAATGGGATTCGGTAAAGTGGGATTCGGCGAAGTGGGGTGGAAACTTTTAAAGTGGAGATATGAGATGTGCGGACACCGACCAACTGCCGGCACTTTCACCCAATATCGTAATTATTCTTATTTTAAATACTTTTATTTAAATAGATTATTATTGAATAGAGTGTTTACATAGTATACTAGGGTTAGCCAATTGAGGTAAACATTTGATTCATTCTCCTTTTAATTTCTCTATTCAATAAACAAAGTAAGTGACAATTTATAAGCAAGGTACACAATAGGTATAAATATAAGAATTGGTATAATTCCAAATATTGGACTTGGTGGCCTCGATGGCTTCACGTTTACAGAACTTGATAAATAATAATCCTTCCAAAAGCCATCGCAGGTCTCATCAAACAAATGCTTTAAATATTTGTTTGGATTCAAGGGATTCAACTCTTTGATTAGTGTGAAGGAGGGGTGACTTTCAGTGTCTATGAACTTATCCCAATTATAGTCAGGTTTTCTATTAATTAGTAAAATAATTAGTGAATAAATCATTTAATTACCTCTCAATTCATACCCATATTTAACGAAATTAGTCCACAGTTTCATAATTTGTTTACTGAATTTAATATTTTCTTCAGAACTGGTGTTTTGTTGTTGGAGAGGTAATCCGAAAAGAAAGTCTAACTCCGCCCCATGGAATACCCCCAGGTCCAAGCCTGGCAAGATTTGTCTCATATAATGAGTCAAATAATAGAAGTATATATTGGTTTCAGGGAATGAGTGCTCAGCATATTGTTTGGCGAATAGATATGTCGGACACTTAATTACTAGATCACCGATGAAGTCAAATATTTTCCATTTTATTGCTTCGGAATCACTTGTATTGACATTATTTAAGTAAAATTCGGTTATCTTTTCGACATTCAGATTAGGTAACCAATTACTGGACTTATTAACGAATTTAATGAAATCAATCTTGCTTAAATCAGACCTTATATACTGGTCTGTGGATAAATAACTGGCCAATACCGTACCCTCATCTTTGTTTAGTCCAACCAAAAGATCCAAATCTTTAAAAAAAAGTAATTTCAGCAAGCGCATTCTTTGGGTGGAAGTATGTCACTTGTATACTAAAAACCATTTGTATTAAGGCCTTAAAACTAATTGACCCACACTCTGATCTATTAACAAAGTATATCTTAAATGTATAAATC